>JARHVA010007184.1:300000-497500 GCA_037957365.1 Torreya grandis
TTTAAAAGAAACTACAACTTTTTCAAATAAACTACAACTTTTTCAAATAGCTTCCACTGTTCATGTTATGACAAATATTTTTGTAAACTTGTTATATATTCATGTTGAAAAACCAAAACTTCTTTTTTAGCCTCACATTCTCCCCCCATCAACAATTTTTATAACTAGACCTTTGTTATTAGTAAAAACACTAAACATACATAGATTTTCAAAGATTATATTGGTATCCTAGTTAACATTTTTTTGCTTTTATGAATATTTTGTTAAAAGCACACACAAAAGATAGAAAAAAATTGATATATGTTACTATTTAGTTTCAAATGTTGGTTTAAAGTTTCCTAGATGCATCTAAGACCAATAGATAATGCAACATTTTTTTCATTATATAGCGTATGCATCTACATATGTTTTTTTACTCTTGTTATCTAGAATAGACTCTTTTTTAAAAGGAAAGAAAAAATAAATAAATAAATAAATATTTTCTTTTTGAAAAAAATGAAAAATAAAAAAAGGTAAAAGTATATGTTGCATAGGAAACAAAATAGAAATATCAATATCAAATATATGGATGACTTTTTCATTGAATATAGAACTATTGAATTCTTTGATTTTGCTTAATTATAAAACCATTGCATATTTCACACAATATGTTGTTTATAAACTATATTTTATTGTTTTAGTAAATAAATTAGAATATAAATAAATAAAAAGACCAAGAATTGTTAGAATACAAAATTATTTATACAAGTACAGTACACACGTGCCTAAACACTAGCCTAGTTGCCATCAAATTACAACCATCGCTACATACTTGGTTTTTATTACAGTCACAACAAATACAAGGTATACATAATAACCTCTTTTCCTGTTTCAGTATTATCCCATATCATTTTATTATATGCCATCTAACCAAACTGTTTTTTTTATGAAAATAATTATCTTTTCCCAATTTTTTTTTACATTAAGATCTTTACATAGTCTGGATATTTTGTATACTTTTCATGACATCAATGTATATCTGGTAAAGTATACTTATTATATCTTATGTGAAAAAACAAGAAACTAACAATAGTTTATACTTTAAAGATTAAATAACATTTATGAAAATTGTTTCTTTGTAGAGAATGACATGTATGGTAAAAAATTCTTTGTTGATTACTTTCAGATATTAAAAAACCATCTTTTTTTCTCACCTTATTTTTTTACCTATATCTACTCATAGTTTACTCTTTTTTTTTTTTTTTTAAAGCTTAATTGTTTAGAAAGATTCTCAAAAAACACATCTATTAATTGATTTATTTATTGGATCAACTTTCACTTACTAGGTAAGACATCTAAAACTTATTAGTGTTTTCTTACTTAAATTCTTATCATTGCTATCAATTGTAACATATAACCAAGACAATACTAAATAACTAAAAAATATTGTAAAATCCTTATTTTTATTTTTGAGTTCTACATATTATAGTATTGACAATTATATAATTATATATATATATATATATATATATATATATATATATATATATATCCATGTCTATGATCTTTCTCTCAGTACCCAAAGCTAAAGCATTCAAAAAATATTTCCTCTCTTTTTTTTGAAAAAAAAAAGGCCAGATAAGGATTAACACCACCCAAATAGTATTGCAAAGGAAATAGACTATTGTTATTAAATGTTTTACTTGAAAAATCAAATTTAAAAGATCTCATTATAGTTTTTAATAGATTCCAACCTGATTTGTTTTATGATTCCCTGCAACTAATCTTTTCATTTTGTAATTGATTTTGTTAACATTGACTCTAATTTTTAACCTTGTTCTAAAGATAAAATATATTTATGTATCATATTTCCTTGAATTACAACCAAAAAAAATAACAAAAAAAGATTTACTTTATAACGTGGCAATAGTTGCTTTGCAAAAAATAAATCATCGTTTTGTCAATTTATATATACAATATTTTGTAAATTAGCATTTCTTATTTTGTTTTTTATTAAAACAGTTATATATCGGTCTTGAGGGGAGACTATAGGATTCATTTTTGCTTAACCTAGAATTATTACAAGGTCTATCATCTAGTAAAAATAGACCTTTTTTAAGAGAAAATATTTAGATGTTTGGCAAAGGCAACTAGCAACAAGGTTGATGGATGGCATTAAAAATTAATATTTGCTTATATCTGATTTGGTAGAAAAAATGAGATGTTATTGCAGGTGTCACTTCATTTAAGGCATGCCACTCATATCTCTGTATGCAGATTGTATGTTTATTTATCACATGGAGCACATAATGGATTTGTTGTTTAGTTGAAAACTTATTTGGGCCAAAGGATAGTACACAACTTTGATTGCGAGGTTTTTTACATTGAATACAATGGCACCAGATTTAATAGAAGGGTGTATTTTCAAAATCTTGTCTTTAATTGTTGTCCATTTATAATCTAATGTTCATTACTGCAGGTTTTTGCCATTATGCATGGGATTGTTTATTTTATTTTATTTTATTTTCTTTCTGCTTTTATGGCTATGGATGTCATTCAAAGAGATTCTTGTTATCTTGTTGTCATGTGCTCATTGAAAATAAATCTTTACTTTGCATTTTTAAATTTTTGTATTTATGTTTCAATTTTTATTGTCCTTTATCTAATTTATGTGTACATATTTTATGTCATCCATACAAATTTTTTTTTTTTTTTTTAAAAAGGTATTTCTTCCTAGCATTCCAATAAAGCTAGTACACTTTTTCTGTCTTTGACTTTTACATTGGCATTGTCAATAAGGAAAGAGAGATATGCTACTTTATTTTATTTATTTTTAAATCCAACACACAAGATTATAACATTCATTTGTGCTTAAAATAATATTATTCTAATGTTTCCAAAAGAAACATAATAGCATCCATTTTATTCTTAACCTGCAATTATTGCAGGGTGTTTCACCCATTGGAAAATGCATTAATGGGAGTACACAAAATATTTTAGGGTTTGGCAAAGTTAACTAGAAAAAAATTTGACAAATGGAATCAAATAATATTGTTCAAGAAGCACTGATCAAACTCAAAAAAAAATACGTGTTATTGGCACTGTCATTTTGATCAAGCCATGGCGTTTATGTTGTCATCTATGGAGAGAAGAGTTGGTTTGTGTGCGAAGCACATGTTTGATTCATTTTTTATTTTGAATCTATTCATGCCATGTGCATTGTTTCATGCTTTGACAATCAATCAGGGGTTTTTGCCATTGAATAACACGACATCAAATTTCTTTTTTAAAAAACAATGTCTACAAAATCTTATTCTTCTTTTGCCCGATGTACTACAATAATGATCTATATTGTTATAAGTTTTTTTTTCCATATGCACTACATGTAAAATAAAATCATTATCGTATAAATTGATCTTTAATTCTTGTTATTCTTTTTGCAGCTTCAAATAAGGAATAAAAAAACAAAGATGCTGAAAAGTTTATCGTTTTCACCTTAACTTGTAACCAAAACACTTACTAACAATATTCTATATGCCTTTATAATATATGTAAACATTTATATATATTTTTGTGTAGATGTAATTGTATTTGTTTGGTGTCAATCTATTTCCTTTTTCTCCTTTTTTTAACTTTTTATTTTTTTAGGTAACTCGCTCTTGGTACAGTTTTAAAATCCAGTCAACCATGATTTTATTCAATTCCATATTATTTTGACCTTATTCTTGATCATTGCCAAAAAAAAAAAAAAAATTATATAAAAAACCAAAGATATCATCAGGTATGTTTTATCAAATTTTATTACTTTTATTTTCTTTATCCTGTTATTATAAACAATCATCTTTTCAACTTTCTGAATTTAATACTCACTGCATATTTTTTTAATTCTTGTATCCTAATAACATCAAAGAAAAATATAGATATAAGAGATCATGTCAGGGAAAAATATCAACAGTAATTTAGTCTAGATTTATCTAAAATTTGATGTTGATTTAAAAAAAAAAGGGGAAAGATGTATTTTCAAAATAACCAAAAGACCAAATATTTTAACATGAATTATGATAGAGTAAAATTACTTGCATAAAATAATAAACTCATGTGCGAAACTACTTACTTTACAGTATGCACCACATCTTTTTATCTGTAAGTTTTTTTAAATTGCTACCAAAAAAATCCTATCTCATTTGTTTAATTACTATCGACATTTAAAAACAAAGAATATAATTTTACAGGAACAAAGATTCAAAAGAAACAACATTACAGATTTTGATATCACACCAAATATTGTGAATTTTCATATAAATAAGGTATCAGGTCTAATTTATTATTTGTTTCTTTTTGCTTGAAAATAATATAGTTATTTGTTTTACTTTGTTTCTTGCCATGAACGCATTGGTCCCCTAGTTCAGAGAACTATCATCAAGATACACAAAAATAATGTCAGATGCTTTAAATTATTGTAATGCTTTTATGATCATTGGCAGGTTTTCTTTTCTCGCATTTTCCTTATTGTCTATAGCAAAATTATTTAAATAAGTTGTTACAGCTGGTATGATTTGCCTTTAGTAACAATAAAATAATGCTTACGCTTAAAACCAATACTTTCTGATTTTGTGTAAATTCTTCTCTCTATAGCTTATGCTATTTGCAATTATAAAACTATTTGTTTATTTTTTAATTTTGGATGCCAAATTAGTCCATATATTAATTGGCATTTCATTGACATTACTTTTGATCTAATAAAAAAATTCACTTGCAGAAGCTAAGAATGGAACAACCTCATCTAAAAGAAATCTAACAATGCACTTTTACAAGAAACATGATACTGTACAATGCAATAATAGTATGTACCATACACAAATAATGTAATAACTATAGATGTCAATAATTTATCTATTTTGCTTTTGAATAAATTGATTGTATACTGCCTCTAACTTTACATTGATTTCTTTGTTTTTCAGGGTATCTTTAATAGTTTGATGTCTTATGCCCGGAGCACTTCCAAATATTTACTTTAGCTTGCAGCCTTGGAAAAATGATCACAATCAATCCACAGTTCATGTGTTTACTTCATTTATATTCATAGGCTTATTTTGACATTAACAATCTACCTTTGCTCTTGCACCAAAAAATCCTTCAATGATAATTGTCTTGTAAGAGTTTCGTTGCTTTGGCACAAGATTTTTACTCATGGAAACTTCTATATTAGGTCTTTATACTTTTCTCATTACATATATATCTTAAGGCCAAAGTTTACACAATAAACTTCTTATGTAATTATTCGCGGAATTTGTATGTTGTTTCATGCTATGTTTTCATTATATAATTATATATATATATATATATATATATATATATATATATATATATATATATAATGGCATATTTTATTATATGTAAATAATGTATTTTGTTTCCAGCATAATGTACACATGTTATGTTCTTTCAAATGCAAAATATTTTTTTAGGCAAAAATAGATAATTATATGTTTTCAACTATGTATAATGAAAAATTTAAGAATGAAGAGGATAATTTAATAATTCAAGATTTAAATATAAATTCCAAATCTAGAATAGTATATTATAGATGATTTTATTTTATTGACGTAGAATTTAATTTACTCTATTTAAAGTGTATGTTTAACTTAAGAAGTAAATAAGAGACTTGATCAAGACAAATCCATATAATATGTATTTCAATCTATAATATTTTTAGAAGATAAATTAATGATTATAGGAAAAAACAAACATAAAAATAAATTTACGAACTTAATCAATATTTTAAATCAATCAGTAATCATTTATAAACAAACACAAAAATCAAACATTTACATGCAAACACTCGATTCAATTCTTATAAATCTATGTTCTTGTTAAGAAAAAAATTAATAAGACCACTTTTAATTTAAACCTTCCCATATAATTCAAACCCATTAGAGTCTTAAGGGCACTTGTAAGTTAGATTATTATTATTATTATTTTAGATTTCATTTTCTTTTTTTAAGTTATTTAACACATAACTATACAATCGTTCTTCTACTTTCAATAAGAAACCATAATAAATTAATAATTTATCTTAATATCTCAATAAAAAATATTAATTAATTCAATGCATGTTAATTTTTTTTTTCTTATTTTTTAATAAAGATTTGACTACATCCCTACAAAGTCAACAACCATAGAATCAACTAATTCTTTCTTTTTTAAAACAATACATACAATTTTTTTTTTTAAATAAAAAAAATAAAAAAACATTATCCAAAAATGTTTACATGCCTTTCTAATCTTGTTGTATAATTCTATTATGGCCTTAACAAACACGAAAAACTCAGTTTTAGTACTTTCATTATTAATTTGTTGAAAACCATTAAAAAATATAGCTAATATGTCAAAAAGCAAAATAAATATGTTCATTTCTTTTTTATATATAAAAAAATGGATCTATGTTGATAAAACTTATTTTGGTTCAAATGATATAACAACGCAACGTCTACTTCTTGCATTTTAATTTTTATATTTTTTTGGTTTTGTTTGTGAATTCTTAACAAGAATAGAATTTAGCAAGAGTAACATAGTTAATTTCTCTATTTTAGTTATTCTTGACATTAAAAATGAAAAAGGAAAAAGAAAAAAAAAGAAAAGGCCTATTATCAAGAGATTGTGCTTACATGTAAGGGCATGAACTTTGGTTTTGTTTAAAAATGATTAATAAAAAATATACAAAAAGTATGTATAGACTGCATTTTACTTGTTTTTATTTTCAAACTAATTAAATTAGTTTTTATATTCTAAAAAATAGAACAATTATATAAAATTTTATTGTCATCTTTTAAAATAAAAAGTACTACCTAATTTTTATGTTTCTTTTCAAGATTTTTTTCAGAAGTTCTTTTTTTTTTTTACATTTTATTAATAAAAAACAATAAATATATCAAAATATTTTATTAAAAAATACTGTTAATTATAACGTGTCAAATGTTAAAATTCAAATTTGATGGATTTAAACATGTGTCAAAACAAATAAACTTTTTCTTTGAAAAATAAAAAAAACTATATCCCCTGCTGCTCCCACAAGTAATATGAAATGTAAAAATTTAATAAAAAATAAATATTTTTTTTTGAGCATGTCTACATTCAATTGATAGAATAAATATTTGGTAGACCAATCCTTTCATGCATAAGAATATTCCACATGCTATAGTACAATTCCTTTGTATCTTAAAGTCATAAATTTTGTCTTGTGGTAAGAGATAATGACTAATATAGATTATACTATTTTGTATCAAATTAAACAATAAAAAATATCATAGCATGAATAACTACCTAGAAGAGACCAGATTCTCTGCATCACACCAACCCATACTATTATATCGACTATTTCAATGCCACTTTTAGGGGTATTTGTATTATACATATTTAAAAAAGTTAAATCTTCAATAAGTGTGACATATTTGGCTATTTGTAATTTCATTTTTTTATGGGCTAACCATCTATGTGTATTTAAAAGACCATTTTTATACAAAACTTAAGATACTTTTACTTAAAAAAAGACTTCATTCTCATCAAAATAACTTTTTGATCATAATTGCATGTCAAAACAGGAAAAACCCACTTTCATAGTAAATTTTTCCATACACTATAGCGAACATGCCTAAGTAAAGTTTGTAGAAGGAAACTACATTATATGGCAAATAACTTATTGTTAAAGGTCATAGTTGAAGAACAAAATATTTAGACAAATAAAAATAATTAATGTGATGTATTATTTTGCATTTGTAGGATACAAGCATATGACTAGATTACTTATCCCTTTAAATATAACACAATTTTAAATTGGTAAAAAAAATTATCTTATTTCATTCCAAACATCTGCAACAACAACAACAACAACAACAACAACAACAACAACAACAAAAATGAGAGCCATTCTTGTTTATATAACACACACACGCACGCACGCACGCGCGCGCGCGCGCGCGCGCACACACACACACACACACACACACACACACACACACACACACACACACACACACACACTAGAATAATTATCTTTACCCAACGTTACAAAAAAATAGACATAACAAAAAATATATATTTGTCTAAAGCTAGGAGCAAAATTATCGATTCACCAAAAAAAAAAGATTTGCCTAAAACTTGGAGAAAGGATTGACTTTAGTCCTCTTGTATATTGGACGTTATTGGTCATCTTCTTCCTCGAGCACCAAAAAAACACTCGAATTGGAATATCCTATCGCCCATTGCATGTTCTACTACATTATTCTCATGACCACCCATGTAAGAACTCTTCTGCCTCTACCCACAAATACATTGCACCCAAGTTCCATCTCTACTTTCACACCAAACCTATAACATAAATTTGCAAACCTCACATTTTCTTCTACTACTCTTGGTAACATGAAATATCCCAACAAATGTTCTATCAAAGAAATGGGATCAAGCCAATGATCAAGAGAAAATGCTAGCGACAAAATCATGGGCTGAGAAACAACATGCAAATGAAAAGTCTCTAACATAAAAACATATTGCTCTTCAAGCTCATAAAAAACATAAAGAGGAATCAAACCCAATCACTGGCCACTAGAAAAGGGTAAAGCTAGACCCCAAGCTACTATGAAACTATCAAACCAACCTACCATCCCAACAAATAGCCCTGATAAAACTAAAATCCACATCACTTTTAAGATTCCAGTTGAATTTTGAACCACCCACAAAAGATTAATGGTGAATATCGAGACCACTTTTGCATTAGATTTTAGATGCCCAAACAATTATAGAAAGGCATCCCCAATTATCTCTAACATTGCTTTGTATATTTCTCTTGACTGAAGCCAAAAAATATGGCAAAGATGTATATCCATAACATGATTGTGAAATGCCATTTCCATTTTTAGGAGACAGAGATAGAATCGATGAAAGCATTGCATGGCTAGAAATTATATAATCCATTTTACACAGTGATAAATTCTACACATAGTAAAACATATGTCACAAAAAATTGATGATACAAGAATAAGGTCCACTTGCTTACATGAAAACCCATGCTAAAGTGCTCACAAAATCTAATACTCAATTGACCGCCTTAAAGCCACATCAAATCATGATTTTCATTCAATTCATGATTCATGCTAATGAACAAAAAAATGATTTCTTTGCACACTATTAAAACTTATTATATAATTTTTATATAAATTTTTACTTTTTTCCAAAAAAAAAAATTTACTTTAAATAATATTTTATTTCAAATTATGATTTTAAATATTGACTTCACATTTATTATTGTTTTTTTTAAAATATAATCTCCTTTATAATCATCAAAACATATTTACTTGTTTCATCTAGTCATGTTAGAGTCATTACAACATGCATTTGTTCGTATGCACTTAAATAATATATAATTATATCTTGATTTCAAATCCCGCATATATGTTTAAGTGCATGGTTGGTAGCATAATATCTAATGTTTATTGTCACATCCATACTTTTGACTTAATTTTATTCTCATGTATTATGTTAAAAATTAATTTTTTAAAAAAATCTCCCCCAACACAACATGCTGGAATAAAATATGTTCCAGTTTGTTTATGTTAAATATTAGTCATAACAGTCCACGGAGTCATGACCATGAGGATTATGATAATTAAGTTAAAATTATTATTAACGTATTTTTTTTTAAAGATAATTATTTATATTTTTATTAGATTTATGATTGAAATTTCATTAAAGGTTTCTTTTTATCTTATCAAATTTCAATTTTAATAAATCATTATATCTAATAAATTTGTTTATCTTATCAAATTTTAATTTAAATAAATCAATTTATTTAGCAAGGGCCATTTAGTGGCTAGTGTTTACCTTTGCATTGAATAGTAAATTGTATTTGATATTTGTTCCATTGAAATCAAAGTATTGAATAGCACATTGATGAAGGGATTTCTCATAAATGCAAATGAGATATGTGTAAGGAAATATTAAAGGACACAAAGGATCTAATTATCATCTATTGAGCATAACTATCAGGAGTGTTCTATGTGGACCACCATGATGGAATTTGACCACTTTCTAGGCCCATCCCATTCTCCATCAGCATGCTTTCTCTTTATTGGTGTTAACCGTAACCCCAGCCCAAACCCCAAGTAGAGACTATTAACCGTGATTATTAATTGATATGGAGGGTCCCACCAGCAGAGTCAAGAGGATGAATGTTAATTATCAAATGAGAAGAGCTTCACTTATCATAATTTTCAAACTGTGTGCACATTCTTGATCTCTGGAAACCCCCTTCCTTGTACTAGTAGGATCCCTCATTCTCACAGCATTACAACTGGGTTGTTTACAAAGACTAGAATTGATTTAGGGTTTAGGCCAACTAGGTAATGGTGATATCCCTCCAAGTAATTTTATACCAACCATTTAATATTATAATTTCACATTCTAGTTAAATACATAATTTTTCATTCTATCTTTTAAAGGTTTTGAATGTTTGGAATTTTGGCCACTGAGATTATGATTAAATGGGACCCCTTTGTATTCTATCTTTATACTATAAAGGGTTCTAAATGTTTGTTATTTTGACCAATGTTCCATTGGTTTTATACTTTGCTTCTCCTTGATTATTAACATTATTCTTTCATACTATGTCAACGGGGTTAATGCAAACAACCTATTATAATACATGCACCAATGCCCTATTAATTTTATCTGATTTTATCCCCTACTATACTAGTATAGTTCCCTATTATAATTCTCTCTATATTAATTCCATATTCTATGAGGCATGGTATATGAGTGTGATTTATTTTTCTAGTAGTAATTTACATTAAATGAATAATGTGTTCAATGAATTATATGTAGCATATCCTAATTAGACAAACGAGAAAAATAAATTATGCATTAAATGAATGATTATGACCTAACCAATCCTTAATTCCCTTAATTTGGTAATAGTGTACTCAATATAATGCAAACTATGCCCTAACTTATCATTAATTACTTCAATCATTCAACAATATAGTCAACATAGTACTCCTCAAATTTTTAGTGATAATTTTGCTAATACGAAGGATGGACATGTATAATTGTTTATTGTTGGCTTGCAAAACACTTATTGTGTTCATTTTTCTTGATAATCCAATCAAGTTAATAATATAAGGCACATGTAAAATTAATGACTTATTAAACCCCTTGATGGTATCCCTATTTGGGAATGATTTTAGGATCTTACCCTATTTTATGTTTAAACATGCATCTATCTTTCGTGACTCATCTAATTCCCTTAAATGGTGATATGAATGGATGTTTCTAATGTTTAATTTCCTATCACTAATGGAAATATTGACATATGTGGTGGATATCTTAGTAATATGTTTATCTCTATGTTTTATGTTTCTCTTAACTTAGTGCTTAATATTAGTCTTTCTTGTGGGGTTGTAAAACACTTATCAAGTTAATAATAGGAGGATCATAGAAACCCATTGACTTTATTATTGACTACTTCAACCTACTGGTATGCTTATTTTAGAATGATTTTATGATAAAGGTTTGGATATTCAATAATTTATACAATGATTATGAATTTCATGAATGATTATGCCCTAACTAATCATGAATTCCTTCAAGTAGTCAACAATACAATCAACATAATACTCATCAATTCTTCAATGATAATTTGGCTAATATGAAGGATGGGCATGTATAACTATTTATCGTGGACTTAAAAAACACTTATTATGTTCATTTGTATTCATAAATCAATCAAGTTAATAATAGAAGCCTCATGGACTTAAACATTGGTTGTATTGTTGACTATGTCAAACCCCTAATGGTCTGCCTATTTGGGAATGATTTTAGGATCTTACCCTATTTTGTGTTTAAACGTGCATCTATATTTTTCAACTCAGCTACTGAGTACTAAGATAAGAGAAACACAACATATAGATAAAAATAACATAGTACTATTAAATCCACTATCCACTAAGAAGATATCCATCACCTATGTCACTCTAAAGTTTAATTTGTTGTTATTTTTTTAAAGACTATAGGAGTGTGAGTTCTATTTGAAGTATTAATTGACATTAAATAAATTATTCACCCAATGAATTCTATGTAACATACCCTAATTACATAAACACAAAATATAAATTATGCATTTAATGAAATTTTATGCCCTCACTAATCATTAATTTCTTTAAGCAGGCAACAATACAGTCAACATAATACTCCTCAATTCTTCATTTCTAATTTTCCTTATGGGCATGCATAACTATTTATTGTCGGATTGAAAATTCTTTATTTTTTTCATTTATATTCATAACTTAATCAATTTAATAATACAATCTTCATGAAATTAAACATTGATTGTATTGTTGACTGCTTGAACCCCCTAATGGTATGCATATTTGGGAATGATTTTATGATCTTACCATATTCTATGTTTAAACATGCATATATATTTTGTGACTTAGATAATTCCATTAAATGGGGATATGAATGGATGTTTATAATATTTATTTTCTTGTTGTTAATGAAAAGACTCACATCAGTGGTGGATATCTTAGTACTATGATTCTCTCTATTTTATGTGTCTCTTAACTTAGTAGTCAGTATTAGTCTTTTTTATTAGGTTTCTAAACACTTGGTGTTCCTTTTCATTCATAACTCTATCACATTAATAATATAAATATCATGGAAACCCATTGACTACTTCAAGCAGGGCAATGTTAGAGTTTTGTGTGACTAGTTTTTAGCTAGATTATAGGGTTCAAATTCATTTATATATTTCATATCCAATAGTTATTATGTGTTTAATTCATATGAATTCACTAAATTATATCTATTATATCATAATTAAACAAAATATTCAATAAATTAATCATTAATTCCTTCAAGCAAGGACCAATATAGTCAACATAAAACAAGCCCAAATGTACACAAACTTAACCAATATGCCCTTCTGAGATGAGTGTTGACCTCCATATACCTACATAAAGGAAAGGAACCAAGGAACCATTAGTCTGTATAATGGTAGGTTATTATCCATGTTATTACAATCTATATAATGCCTTACATCTTGCTTGTCTATATAATACCCTTTACATTCTCTACATTCTTTATAATGGTCTACTATATAATAGTAACACCCTTTGCTTGTATTTATATTATAATGCATGTCCTTATTGGTTCATTGGTTCATTTCCTTTGTGTAGTACGATTATGTGAAGGTTAGTATCCCCAATGCTTAAGATAACACTTAGTATTGGTTCATTGGTTCCTTTCCTTTAGGTAACATGATTGATGATTTTAGTTTTTATGTGAAGGTTAGTAGTATCCTCAATGATTAAGATAATTATTAGTATTGATAATGAAAAATAATAGAACATTATACAGACTGATGGTTCATTTCTTCCTTTCCTTTATGTAAGAAATGGACAATAGTGTGAATAGACCAATAATAGATCATTATATAGACTGATGGTTCATTACTTCCTTTCTTTTATGTAACAAGATGGATAATGGTGTGATTATATCAATAGTAGACCATTATGCATACTCATGGTTCATTGTTTTCTTTCGTTGATGTATCAAGTTGGACAATAGTGTGAATAGACGAAGGGTCAAAATTCCAAACATTCAAATTCCTTTATAGTATAAATCTAGAATACAAAGGTATAGATTTTAAATTCCTTATATGTACCATATCTAAGAATGATATACAATATTTAAAGGTTATTATATATAAAATGAATATATATACAAGCAATACACACACACACACACACACACACACACACACACACACACACACACACACACACACACACACACACACTTCTTTTTTGAAAAAATCTAAATACTTGATCTGTGTATACCATTAAAAAGAATGTAAAGGATGTGAGTTTTCCCTTGCCTCCAAGAAAGTGGATAAACATCCTTGCATCTTTGATGGTGTGGCTGTATAAAATTATAGTGTGACTATATACCAAGAGGAAAGGCTTAAATGAAGAAATGCAGATGTTGTCTTATGGAGGAAGAAGAGGTGTCTCTTATCATGATCACTTTTTTATTGTTATTATGATTTATAATAATTCATTTTCATGGGCACATGCACACTCATCATTTGAATATAAATGTAAAATACTATGCCACACATTATTGTTCATGAACCCCCATTATATTTCATTATGAGCCATACACACATGGCACTTCTATATGGTAATGAATTTGTGAAGTTGAACTTTGATAGATGGTATATGGTAGATAAAGTAACTAATGGGGATGCAGAGGTCAAATTTGATCATGGTCATCCATTTTGAAAATTTAATGCTCATAAATTATTTGGGTTGGATCAATTATTAGATCCTCCATTATGAGTGTAACTAGATAGTATGTTTAGTTTGGGTTATCACCCTGGGAGTTGACCTCCACATCCCTTATGGATACTTTATCTACTAGTGTTGGTAGGGGTAATAGATTTGAGAATGATGATTTAATATTCCTTTTATAATCATTTTCATTATCCCATTAGAACTTTATTGATGGTACCCACTTATTACATCCTCAATTCTGAGCTCACATTGAATTTACCAACTAGTTACACTCACAATTGAAGATGTAAGAAGTGATGCCCATCATCTAAGGGATAACAGGCCAACAGAATCAATAGAGAGGGAGGGGAGTTGGAGTGTCTAGTGGCACATGTAGGTGAACTATCAGTGTGACCTCCATGTGCCTATTGGATACTCTAAAGGTAGATGGAGTATTTAACAAAAACATGGAGGTCACACTGATAGTTGACCTATATGTGCCTATTGGATACTTTGAGGATAGATGGATTATCTAGAATGCACGTGGAGGTCAACTTTTAGTGTGAACTCAACATTCTTGCTAGATACTCTGAGGGTAGTAAGAGTATAAAGTAGGCATATGGATTTGAACTATCTGTGTGACCTCCACATGCTTGTTGGATACTCTAAAGGTCCCTACCCTCTATCCATTCCACTAGATTATTATCCCTTTGATGATGGGCCCCACTTTTTACATCCTTGACTTTGAGTGTAATCAAGAGGCACATTCAATGTTTAATACAAAATACATAGGGTAAAAGTGATAGAGAAACAAGATGTAACTAGTCGAGAGTAAACATCTAACATGGATTTATATGTTGAACATGAGTGCTTTAACTAGATGGTGTGTTCACATTTCTAGATGACATGTCTATGAGGATGATCAAATCAGTGAATGTCTAGTGCTCATGATTGGGCTAACATCTTTCAATAACACATTAGGCAGACCAAAATGGTTAAATCAAATTCTAGTTGAAAAATAAATGTTAATATCCATTAAACATTGACTTGTCACTTTTGCACCTTTACTCTATTCAAAGATTATACCAGTTCTCATTTTCTATTACACCATTTATTTTCTAACTATGCATGATCTCATCAACCAATAATGTAAGCACAATAGCTAGTTAAGGCACCCACATTTGGCATGGACTTTCATGCTAGAGATTGACCCCCAACTAGTCATATACCACTTTTCCATCACTTTCCCCTAGTGCATTTTGGCCTAAGCATTGATTTTACCTACTTTTTATGCTCACAATCCTTGAGGGAGTGTTTTAAATATAATTATCATTCACATTTATGACTAACATATATATGATTCCACCAAATTGGTCAGATTCCATCACTTATGTCGAGTCTAGTGTCCATTAACAACATATTAAGGTAAACAACAACAGTTAAGGCAAATGATGGTGGTTAAGGCAAACAATAGAGGTCAAGATAAATTCTAGGGGTGAAGTATAATTAAATGTAAGAATGTACCAACTAGTTATGCTTAGAATCAAGGATGTAATAAATGGGGCCCATCATTAGAGGGTTAATGGGCCAATGGAATGAATGAAGGGGGAGGGTATACCAAGTATCCAACATGCACATTGAGGTCAACTATGAGTGTGACCTCCACATGCATGTTGGATACTCCGAGGGTAGATGGAGTATCCAACAGGCATGTGGATGTCAATTATTAATTTGGCATCCATGTGTTTACTAGATACTCCAAAGGTCCTTCCCCTTCATCCATTCTATTGGCCTAAAATCCCTTTGATAATTGACCCCACATCTTACATATATGATTACCTGTAGGCCTTTACCCTCTTGCATTTCTTTTTGGCCATTACCATATCCCTTTTTAACTTCTGCATGATCTCATGTGCTCATTACCTGGTTCTATAAACATGCACGACATTCGTAGGAGCATCCTAGAGGAGGCATTTACTATATTGGTTGGATACCTACAATGATTTGGATTATCTACATTATTAAATATTGAATCTAATTTTGCATAATATCAATTTAGAATCTAATAAGGGCACAACCTTAACATTTACAGATGGGAAAGAAATGAAATTTAGAACATTTTTTTTAAAGTAACATGTTTACCATGGATAACATTCTATTTTTAAAACTTGTATTATATTTTATTTAGACTTTTATAGTTTATCATGCACAACATTGTATATTTTTGCACTAAAATTGATAGAAAATCTCAATACACATATTATTATTTTTCTGTTAGCAACCAAATATATTATGTCATTTGATAATTAGGAGGTATTTTCCACAAGTCAAATTGTGATATTGCTATCAGGATTCAATTGTGTAGTTTTTCAAGTCAAACTCATTGGCCCATGTTTCATAATTAGTATTTCACATGAACCCATATCTCATGAGAATGAATGGTCCACTTATCACTCATTTCATCTAGGTGATGCTCATAGGGGTGAAGCATTGGGCCTTTTTAGAAGGTCACCCATCCTAGTGCTACTCTAACTCATGTGCACTTAACCATGAATTTTCATCTAAGGTTAAGCCCACTTAGATTGCTACCCCATTTTAAAATATTTATAAAGTGTTAAGCCTTATGAACCATTTATTATAGATAAGTAGGAGGTATTTTTCATAGTAAGTGAAATTATGATATTGCTATCAGGATTCAACTGTGTAGTTTTTTTAGTCAAACTCATTGACCCATGTTTCATGAGTAGTTATTCACATGAACCCATATTTCATGAGAATGAATGGTCTACTTATCACTCACTTCATATAGGTGATGTTCATTGGGGTGAAACATTGGGCCTTCCCGAGAGGTCACCCATCCTTATACTACTCTAACTCAAGCATGCTTAACCATGGATTTTCCTCCAAGGTTAATCCCACTTAGCTTGTTATCCCATTTGAAAAACATTAAACAAGTGTTGTGCCTTATGAGCCATTCATTATAGAACCCCTTAAGATCATCAATTGATAAGTAGGAGATTAGGAAATTATTTACCTAGATCACACTCTTAAGTCTATTCAGATTCACAATTTTTATTTATAATCTAATTTCACAAAGAAAAACTGACTATCAAGATCGTTAATTTTATACCTAATTTAATTACCCCTCCTTTTTTTTGAGGAGTCTCTAAATAATCATATTTATCATATGATGACTTAATTCCATAACAATTAAGTCTATTACTAGGGGGCAACTTATTTGCATTTGTCTAAAAAATATTTACCTACATATATTTGAATATGAAATATTTCTATGTTAAGTGATTTGAATACTTGTATCATTATTTTGAGATTATTAATAGCATAAGATTGATCAAATGATATCATAATCATATATATTGCATTCATAACTCTAGTAAGTTTACATCTCATCTTTACAGTTTGATGAATATATAATTATGATTATCATGGTTTGGTATTATCTATATTGTATGGTGATAATTAGCATTGTGGCTTGAAACATGTTTTAATGTGCATAGAACATGTTTTTAAATTTTTTGAAGGTGATAAATTTTGCACAACATATTTGGGGTGCTTTTTTTCAACATTTTTATTGATAATTTATTCTAGGGTTTTATGTTCTTGATAAATGACCACATTGACAAACATGGGTTAGCTGAGAATAGGTAAAATATTGAAATAAACTCCTAATTATCAATTTATGAGATTAATGGGCTATATAATGAATGGTTCATAAGGCACAACACTTATTTAAGGTTTTTCAAATGGGGTAACAAGATATGTGAGCTTAACTTTGGAGGAAACTCCATGGTTAAGCACCCTTAAGTTGGAGTAGTAATAGGATGGGTGACCTCCCAAGAAGGCCCAATGTTTCACCTCTATAATCATCACATAGATGCAATGAGTGTTAAGTGGACCATTCATTCTCATGAGATATGGGTTCATGTGAACCACTACTCATGAAACATGGGTCAATGAGTTTGACTCATAAAACTACACAATTGAATCATGATAGCAATATCATAATTTGAATCACTATGGAAAATACCTCCTACTTATCTATAATGAATGGTTCATAAGGCAAAACACTTTCTAAAGGTTTTGAAAACTGGTTAGCATGCTAAGTGGGCTTAACCTTGGAGGAAACTCCATTGTTAAATGAGCTTAAGTTGGAGAAGCACTGGGATGGGTGACCTCCTAAGAAGGCCCAATGTTTCACCCCTATGACCATCACCTAGATGCAATGAGTGATAAGTGGAACATTCATTATCATGAGAGATGGGTTAATGTGAACCACTACTCATGAAACATGGGTCAATGATTTTGACTTGAAAAACTACAAAGTTGAATTTTGATAGCAATTTCAGAGTTTGACTTGCTATCGAAAATACCTCTTACGTATCAATTGATGAGCTTAAGGAGATATATAATGAATGGTTCATAAGTCACAACACTTGTTTAAGGTTTTTCAAATGGGATAGTAAGCTAAGTGGGCTTAACCTTAGAGGAAAGTCCATGGTTAAGTGTGCTTGAGTTTTAGGATGGGTGACCTCCCAGGAAAGCCTAATACTTCACCCTTATGAGCATCAAATAGATGCAATGAGTGCTACATGGACCATTAATTATCATGATATATGGGTTCATGTGAACCACTACTCATCAAATATGGGTCAATGAGTTTGACTTGAAAAACTACACAATTGAAACTTGATAGTAATATCATATATTATGTCATGTTTTGGGATCATTTAGTGTAACCTATAATGGAATCCATGGTAGTGGTGGAGGTAATAGTGTGAGATTTCAATTTTTTTTTCTATTTTACCATCATAATGTACTTTTAACCCAAATGTTTTACCATTATATGGGATATTTTCTTCTCTCTTTGATACAATGATTGAAAAAATTTGATATCATGATTAGTTACCTTATAAATTTCTAGTTTATGCAAGGAAGAGTAAATAACATTATCAATAAATATATATGAATTACCTCACTCCACATACACTCCCTCTTAACTATATTTTCATGCCTTGATTCTCTAGCCATGGTAGACAAAGTGAAGAAAAATGTATTAGCTTTAAGTATATTTTATTTTACTAGATATTTTAATTGATCAATCAAGGTGTAAAATGTTCACATAATAGGGTTCCAAATAATTCAATGTATAAATTGGAAATCTTATATCCCTTCCATAAATAGGCATTGCATATAAATAATTGTTGTTTGGTTTGCTTCTCTATGCATGAGTGTATGACTTTGTTATTCTTAAAATGATCTTGTCATTAGTATATAGTGCTCTAATAATATGTATATGAAATGGTGTGTATGTTATATTATTAGTGGATTTTGTGACTATTCATGACCCAAAACATGGTTACAATCCTTTCGATAGCCTTCATTCATTGGCACTATATTTGTCTCAAAGAAAGTAATATGGTACAATTAAAAGAGGAATGAAGAAGTGTAGATTTGGAAAATCATCTAATTTATTATAAGAGACACCAATCCAAATAATTAAAGACACATTAGCTGAACTAAATGACATTGATTTTGTAATATGAAAACATTCTTTGGTTTTAGGTTACTTTATTTAATTATTTATGCGAATATAAGTTGGAGGCAATGTTAAAAATCTATAATTTCTGATTTCAACTTGGATATATATAACCCTTAGTGCTTCATAGCCAACAAAAAATTCTAATGATGTTGAACCTAGACCTCAATCTCACCCAGTTGAAAATGTTAGTATCATGAATTCATTATATTCAAATTTTAATCATTTTCTTCTTATGATTAATCATGATTCAAATTTTATTTAGTTCATTATTTTAATACATAATGTGTAGCATGATGAGAATGTTGAACCTATGAGAATATTCCCTAATTTTCTCCAACAACATCAACAAAAAATGGAACCATCAAGGAAGGTGGTAAGTTTTTATTGATTTGTTATATTTAAATGTGCATATTCTCTTTTTCAATTATTAATTATCATTATAACTAGTGCATTATGTTTTAGTACAATAATGGTATGGAGGATGGATGAATGCTCCCATTCATCGGAAGAGAATAATAATTAAAAAAATTAAATCGTGATCTACAACCTCCTTCCATACACATGAATAATATCCTCCCACAGAGAAGGTAATATAGGAGAATGAAATATGTGGGGTTTGTGAGTTTATGAAAATGGTATGAAATTTGATAGTGATTGTTATTTTTTTATTTTTCCTAGAAAGGAACCTATTATTATCTTCTAAGAAGAAACAAAATCACATGTTTCATCATAAGATGAGGATGATCCAGATTATGATCATACAAATGATTACCAGGATTTAAGCATCATTCTTCTTTCACATTATTCCTTTTTTAAGTCACATGTATTTCTTATTGTATACCTATTTAATATTTCTAACTATTATACTTCTTTATTAGTTAGACAATGGTACTGATGAGGAGTGCACACATGTTTCGTTGGAGGTCAAGGACTTTATAAAGTATGAGCTACAAAAGGATTCATCAGTAACATCTATGTGTGCACATGAACCTATTCAGAAGTATAAGTTAATATGTTTGTATTTGGGAGTGTTTTTAAGTCATATAAAACACAATTATGATATTGTTTCATTTATTTTACCTACATATGAACCCATTACCCTCCCTTGTAAGAAGAGAAAAAGAATAGAATGAATGACCTCTGCAAACAATTTACATGGACACAACCATAGATAAAAGGACAAGGTAATATGTTTGGATTTTCACATGTTTATTTAAGTCATATGAAACATGAGTATGATAGTATTTTATTTATTTTAACTATATAGGCACCCATCATCCTCCCTTGTAAGAAGATAAATAGAATGGAACACTGGTAGCCTTTGAAGGACAAGGTAGAATGTGTGGAATTGTGAGTTTTCTGAAGCGATACAAAACATGATTGTGATTTTATTTTTGTACCTTTACTTACATAGGAACATGTTACCATCTCTGAGAAAGTAAATGGCCCACATGTTTCATGTGAGCATGAAGATTATGTTGAATATAAACTACCATGAAATTTTCACAGCAACATGGTATGATCTCCACATTATACGAGGGTAATTGTCCCATGTTTTTATATTTTTAATTCATATGTATATCCTATGAATTTGAAATTAGATATGCTTGTTTAATTTGAACATTGTAATGTGTGTATATTATCTTTGAGTATAAGAAGCATAGTTAGAATATTATTCATGAGTTTAGATATAGGGACTAATTCTATTGTATTATACCATAATGTATTACATTATATGAAGTTGGGAATAAATATGGTCAAAACCACAATTCAATTCACACAATGTTGAAATGCAAATGTTAGCTCCCATTCTAGATCATTAAGTAGTAAGGCATCCAATCAAGAGAAGATAATGTGGGTATGTTGAATTGAGTTTACATCAACAATTATATGAGATACATAGACATAGGAAACTTGCTTTAAAAAAAACATATTTATGACTTTGACGATTTGAGCCCAGAAGGATTGTCATCTATAGAAGAACTCAAGATATACAATTCTAAATAAAATAAATAGAAAAAGGATGATGAAGATTCTAAGGCAGAGGGAATTTTCAAAATTAAGTGATACATTGTGTTTTCCATTATATTAATTTCTTCAACAATACTTTCATATCATGTGCCTACACACTAGTTACAAAACTTGATAGGAAAAAAATACTTCCTTGAATGCAAGCAAGAATGTTAAGGGGAGAAGATGAGATTTGAAAGAGAAGGTATGTTTGTTTATCCTAAGTTTTTCAATCACTATTTCTCTTAAATCAAATAATTATGGCTTTTATTTTTTATTTTTTATTTTTTACTTTTTATTTATGAAAGTAATTGTACTCATTTTTTTAATAACATGATAAGGACAGTGAAATATAAAATAAGGAATGAAACAAAAGAAGAAAATCTTGAATAAATGTTTGACTCAATTTTTGGAGTTTCACTATGTTGTTATTATACATCATGTCAAATGTTATGACATATTCAACATAATGGAAATGTGATATCATATATTCTATTATGAATGGATTTTTTCAATATAACGAGACTTTTCCCATAAGGTAACTATATGTAGATATTTATCTTCATTAAACAAACATTGCAATCTATGTTTTACAAATATTTTATTTTTATATGATATGATTGTATCATGCATATAAGGGTCACACAATTAATTTTGTCTTATGATTGTTTCATTACTTTTATCTTATGAGTTAGGTGTCATATCTAAAGTATTTTAAGCACTTGAGGCTCTCTTATGTTTTGGTTTCATTTAGGGTCACATCCTTATGGTAAGCATTCATTTGGATCAAGTAGATAGGGTTTGAGGGAAAGCTTCTAGACACCAAATCTTTTGTTCTTCTTATTTTGAAGAATTGAAACATGGAATTTTCTTTATGCATTCCCAAATTTTATACACATTAGATCAAAGCTATGCATTTTATTTATTTATGATGGATTTTTAAAATTTTGTAAATGTTGATTTCTTTTGATATGAGCTACACAATTGATTTGAATGATTTATGAGGGAAGTCATATAGATTCCCATAAGAAAAAGTCATTTAAGATGGATTTGTGTTTGAATCATTTTCATTAACTTTCAAATCAATGAATTTCATAGGATTTTTTTAAAAAATAACATTAGTACTTATATATGTGATGGAATTTCAAGCTTGACTTCTCAACATTGTCATTGGGCATGTATAACTCTAGTTTCTATTGATTATTGTAAAAACTTTTCCCTGATTTTCTAAAAGTTGGAAGCACAGAGATTTTTTAAATTTGTGACGTATTTATAAACCAAAGTGTTTTTAAAGTCTCTTAATTGTTTAAGAGTGAAAACCTTCCTAGGGAGTTGAGAAATCACACTATTAAATAGTTATGCTTGGTAAGACTTTCAAAGATGTTGCAGTATGTATTAGTTTCATTGATGTTAGTATCTTTTTTCTTTCCACTACTATTCTATGGCACACACAACCATTTTATATAAAATATATAATGAATTGTGTTGACATATAATTTGTTTTTTCTAATTAATTATTAATTTACCCCATGCTTTTTACAAGTTCAATACCCCATGGAATTTACCATATAAAAGTGCCACATATGTATAGATTATAATGAAATGTAATGGGGATTAATTCATCATGACATTTACTAGTTAGATTCATATTCAAAGGTCGAGTGTGCAAGTCATCATGAATATGCATTATTGTGAAATGGAATAACAATAAGAAAGTGATCATGATAAACACCTATTTCCTCCCTAATACAGCATCTAGATTTCCTCGTTTTAGCATTTACTCTTAGTATAGAGTCACAACAAAATAATCAAAACTATAAGGATGATTATACAATCACAACAACATCATCAATGTTGCAAGGAAATGTATCCACTTTTTTGGAGGTAAGGTATAATTCACAGCCTTTGCATTCTTTATAATTGTATACATAGATCAAGTGTGTGTGTGTGTGTGTGTGTGTGTGTGTGTGTGTGTGTGTGTGTGTGTGTGTGTGTGTGTGTGTGTGTGTGTGTGTGTGTGTGTGTGTGTGTGTGTGTGACCACCCATAACATATTGGACTTGTTGGACTATGTCATTGGACTATTGTATACCCTTTAACTTATATTTAATGGTCTATTTTTATCCATCCTTGGTGTCAATTTAAGTGGTCCACTACACATTCAAATCTACTAAAATAAATTCTTGAAAATATATCTTTTTATTCTGATCAAAATACACTCCTGATGACCTTAAAGGCAAGGAAGGAGCTAGATCACTTTAGTATGTATAATGCCTTGCATCTTACTTATCTATATAATACCCTTTACATTATGTGTAATGGTCTACTATTGTGCATATTAATTCACAAAGGAAAGGATCTAATGAACCATTAGTTTGTATAATGGTCTATTGGTCTACTATTGTCCATCTTATTATAGTCTATATAATGCCCTCAATCTTGATTGTTTATATAATACCCTTTACATTATGTTTAATTGTCTATTATTTTCCATCTTGATACATAAAGAAAAATATCTAATGAATCATTTGTTTGTATAGTGGTCTACTATTTTCCATCTTATTATATTCTGTATAATACCTTTCACACTATGTATA
Source organism: Torreya grandis (assembly GCA_037957365.1). Taxonomy (NCBI): domain Eukaryota; kingdom Viridiplantae; phylum Streptophyta; class Pinopsida; order Cupressales; family Taxaceae; genus Torreya; species Torreya grandis. Next base: position 324,470 of record JARHVA010007184.1, read on the forward strand.
ATGTTCTACTATTTTCTATTTTTCTAAAAAACATTTAGAAACCAGTGAAGATCCATGTCACTATATTACAATGTTTTTGTTTCTTTAGTAATGTACAAAAATAGATATAAAATGAAATGAATCAATGAAGTTGTCAAGAGGAAACTAATTGACATTTTGAGTACAGATTGTGATCCTAACAATCAAACTTTAGGTGACATCCCTTGATAGTACTAGATGTGTGTTTATGTTGCTAGTGTCATATACTTACTAAATATCTATGGTTTTGCTTTCATGTAGCTTCAAATATTCCCAATCCCACTCCACCAAGAAATTTTGTGGACCAATTTGAAAGTCTTAAACAAATGAATATAAAGGTGGATGATGACTTTTGAGAATGAAAACTAAGGCATTTGAAGACCAAGTTGGGTGTATGGGAGAAATGGGAAAAGGTTAGAAAAAAGGGGAGGAGAACATTAAGGAAATAATTTAAGGAATGAATACAACCATATCATCTCTTTAAAATGAGATCAAGGAGCTAAATCTTTATATTGAATGTGTAAGGAAAGAAAAACTAAATGATTAGAATGGCTCGAAGATCAAATTGCATCACTAAGAGTATATGAAGTTGTGTCAAGTGATAGGTTTATTTCTTTGGAAGTAGATAATTCTAGGAATGTAAGACAAAATAAACTTTATGAGGAAGAGATCAAAGTGTGGACAAACTTTGAAATCCATCTTATGACTTGTCATACAACAACACCCATTGCATCTATGCTTCCTAGCTCCAACACCAATAATAATGATCATAATTAGTGTGTTTTTATAATATGGTTCATTTCACTATAGTTGTTGACTTTTACATTTATATGGTTCATTTCATAGTAGTTTTTAACCTTTTAGTTATTCTAGTTTGGGAAATACATAAAATATGAATATGCATGCCTCACAAGAATGTGATATTTGAAAATTATCCTAACACCATATGTGTTGAATTAGCTAAATTAAGTATGGATGATTTACTAGCACATGTGATATTTAACATGGATGATTTACATTCAATTTTTTTTTTTTTATTTATGTTGTCAGTTTATCATTGATGGTAATATAAAATTTATAAAAATACATTAAATCATATTATATCTTGTTGGCACTCTTAATGGTTTCGACAATAAAAAAATGAAGCCCAAATTGGGGATTCTAAAAAATGTGCAAAGTGATACTTCTGAGATTTATGTTCTAAATGATTACATCCTTCATACAAGACCCATCCTTATTAACTTTAGATGAACGAATTGCTAAAAAATGAAAAACTTGGTTATGATGTAATCATTATCATCAATTGATATTTTCATCCATTACTATTTTAATCACATGTAATAATACATACTAATATCACTTCTAATATTTAAGTATAATAATAAAAACTTTGAATAACATAACAAAACTTTCATTAATTTACAATACTAACAAAAACTTTACATGGTAAGTACTCTCTACCAAGAGAGATCCCTCAATTCATTACTTCTACATGTATTATTTTGTTCCTTCATACTCCCCATGAAATACCCCAATATTATACACATAAAAAATATAATGGTAATATCACAAATAAAGAAAATTAGTTTCCATAAACTAACACATATGTCCTCTCCAGTCTCTCTAAACTCTACAATAGAGTTTCACATTAGGCTTCTCAAAATATTTGATTTAGCATCATTGATCACATGTCATGGTTGTAGTTCCAATGATGGTGTATGTTGTTCATCATTTTTTAGTGTCTTATAACTACATAAGTGGAAAACCCACACTAGTACAACTGGATGAAGCACCACCACTACTTTTTCTACCTCACTTTGCCATTGCTTTCACATCCCCAATAGCTTTTACATATTTATCTTCACCATGATTATTTAGGAAGATGAAGTGTCACTCTTCTTATTAAAGTAAATGTAACACCCCATTGGGATCTACCTAGAAATATGTTTTTTTTTTAACATTCAAACACATATAATTTAAATAAATTAAATAACTAGAATCTAACTAGTGATCATATAAAATACTCAATGTGTGGATAACTATAAATAAAGTATATTATATCGTACATCATTGATTGCTATCATCATAAGAAATGCATCATAATACAAATATATAAAATAATTATAATCAACCAACCACAACTGATACGTGCCTACAGTCACTACTATCAATATATAATGAATAAGTAATCACATCTCATCATGATAATATTTCAATAATAAATACAATATAACACAATGTACATATATAAGATACATGGCTCTCTGGACTCTAGTATCTATGGCAATCTCAAGTGGCTTCTCAAAAGTAGTACTATTGTGGGGAGGGAGAGCATCATCTGAGCACTTTTCCACACCAACTATGGACCAATTATCCCTTGCACTAATCCCATCATAGAATAGCCCTCACTTCATGGATGAGTAGATAGTGATGGTATAGTAATCTAGAGAGACAAGTTGATACATATATACTATATGATTTCTAAAACTAAACATGAAGTGTATCATAGAAACCTATTTTATTTCAAGATATCACATAAACATGTAAATCATACTCATGAAATGGCACTATCTCACTAAACATTATTTTAGCCAAAGTTTTCAAATAATAAATGATCTATGGATCAGTCAAAATTCATACACACCACTTGATCATATTACCTTCATCTAGCATTGTGATGCTAGTAAGTTGGTGAAGTCCATCTCATTACTTACTCAGTATCAACAATGTGAGATTTGGTTAACATAATATAACCAATAGATTCATACAATTTACATTCTACTAGCAATCATATCACATAACATGCTAAACATAGTATAATCTAACAACATACATTTATTCTATCAAATATATGAATGAATATCACATTATTATCTATCCCAAAATATAAACAATGACTACAGTTTATAACACCTAGGAAAAATAAATATTTAATTATATTTTCTAATTATATAAGTATTTTCCAAATATATTACACGCTATGATAACCCATATTATCATATTCCAGTGTTTTAAAACAAAACTAATAATTACCATAGTTAGCCATAATAAATTAGTCATAAATATATGGAAACATAATCTTTTATTCAAGAAACTAGATATAATAAAGAAAGTCTCAATTCACACAAAATGTAAAATACTCCATTCTAGCATTTGTTGTACTCTTAGGGGTTGTATGCATGCACTCACAAGGTTCTATTATATAGAATATAGTTTTAAACCACCAATGGAACTATAGTTATAAGAACACACCCCTATGTACATGTATATGCTAATAGGATCATGTATACCTATATTCATGCTTAACATACCATTACTCATAAATATGTAGCTTATTATAGTGTTATATCCACTGAACAGTTTTTTGTTTCAATTACTAAATATGATAAGTAACCTCGTCCATATCATAAATCTATCACAAGATAATGAAAGACTAAATTTATTTATATATTCCCACATGCCTTATTCAAATCTATATTAGGATTTTCAATATACTATAACTAAAAATAGATGCCTACAGTCTTTTACATTTCAAAAAAGGTTTTTAAGCAATCTTTTGCTAGAATAGATCAACTATCAATTTCAATATTATAATATTAATAAACAAACCATCTATATCAAATTGAGGTTATATATTTTCCTTATCAAATTGTCTTATAGTTATGACTCCCCAACATCTGTAGTTTCTTATAACTAGTTAATTTTATTACTCTACATCTTTAAAAAACATCTATTTTTGTTTATCCCTTTTACATGAACTCTATTTATATTTAAATATATACACATTCGTAAGTACATCCATATGAACATACATTCTAAATAAATTTAAAATTTACAATTTATATATATATATATATATATATATATATATATATATATATATATATAAACTAGAGTTTTTAATTCCCCTTAAAGCATACTACCACTCTCCTACGCTACACATTGTGTTGCATACACTTGTTATGATAAGCTATAACCCATCCATAGAAAACTATTTAAAGATAATTGAGGTTACACTAAGATATTTTTACTTCATATACTAAACAAAAATCTATGTTATAATTAGAATGGTAGATAAAGGTGAGGCACTAAGGATTTTGTCATCCATTTTCTAAGTCATAAAGTCATGGTTAAATCATTTCAACGTAATACCATGACTTTGAAAGATTGTAATACATGAATATATTTCCAATAATAAACATGGTAACTTGTTGAATCAGTGTTTATACAACTCCCCAAATAAAAAGAATCAATGGTTTTGACTTATAAGTCATTATTTTTTTAATATTGTTATCAAAAGCATATAAATATCATGAACTATAACCATAAATTTAAACAATCTAATGGATAAATCATATAGCATATCATAAAATAATGAAATAATAACTTAACATACTATCTTTTATTTCTACTTGAATTGCCTAGTATTTTTTCATTAAAATTCATGCTTACTGATGGGTCACCACCCATAACATAGTCCAACAAGTCTAGTAGTTTCCTAATAGATTGAGTCAAATTTATATCAAAGATCAACTTAAATAAATAATATACAATTTATAAATTAATAAGTTAAACATTTTCAATATCTATATCACATTCTAATGTATAATAAATGATATAGATTTCAGTTAAATTATTATTAATATACAATTGTGCTAGCTAATTTGATATATAATATATAGTTCAGAAAGTGACGTTGTCTAGAAAGTATAATATATAATATTTGATATGCCTCAAGTTAATTAATATTATTAAATGTTTAACTCACCCATTCGTATAGCTATACATTAGACATATAGATCACTACAATTACTTATGTATATGTCTTATGTTTTGGTGAATATATAGCTCAAATAAGTTGATTTATCAATGCTTCTTTATATAACTATCCTTAGAGTATTGGTCCTACTAGACCTTACACTATTGTTGTCACAAAATATTTCATCTTATATGAGGGTGTTCAAGTCTCCTCCATATTTGGGCAACATGGGAATAATTCTAGGTATGTGGGTTTACCTATAGTAGAAGTAGACCTTTAGGTTTAAGGGCTAGCTCCCTGAATTTGCTTTAAAGTGATTATCACCTAGCTAACTATTTGATTGTGTGAAAAGGGATATGATTTTGCATGAAATAAATATAATATAATGGTTCATACACCAAAAATATTTTCACAATACCATCATACTTCTTTCACTAAGAAACAAGATCTATAAATCAACTTCAAAGTCCTAAGGAGGTTTTAACATGAGTGTTTCAATATATAGGTGATATGCACGAGACAACATAAGGTAAGTGAACCAAAGGGTAGATTTCACACTCAAAGAAAAATTGTACACCTGAAATGAGCCTAACATAGTAGCTACACTCTATATGACATGTTAGAATAGGAACTCTTACCTAAACAGAGGATAAGGAGAAGCAAGGATAGAAGATTATCATTTAACATCACAATACATCACTTTTCACACTTATATAAATGTTCATTAACTCAAAACCAAACTTTAATTTATTGTTCAAAGGCAAAACATAATGTCAATCTAGAAGGCCTTCACCATATTTGGAGTGGAATTAGCCTACAAGGGCCAAAATGGCTACTCCTTATAGAATTTGAGAGAGGAGAGAGGAGAATGAAATCCAAAAATCACTAAAACATGTGTCAATATGATAAAAAGGAGTTAAATATGTAAGAGAGAGGAATATATCTTAGACCGTGAAAGTTTTCATAAGATAAATATCCCTCAAAGGCATGAAACTCCTAAAATGTGGCATAAGACTCTTCATTTGCATACCTAAAAATTGTCTTCATCATTTGGCCTTCCATGAATGCTCCAAAATAGACTAAAAATAGATATCATTATTTCACTAAGATGGAAGGGTTATAAACAAGCCTCAACATGTATTATTTGTGTCCCTAATAACCAATATTCTGTTGGACATGACTTATCACTACCTGCAATCATAATCACCCTTCTTTCACTCACCTCTCACAATTGGCACCAAATTTGTATTTAGTTTTATAATCTAATACATATACAAAAATTTATGACACTTTTTTATAACCCTCATTTCCTTAGGTTCATCAAGTAGGCCTTACAATGTCTCCACTTAGAGTTTTCACCTTCTCACTTGCTGGCCATTCCTTGTTCACTATGACAATTTAGGCTGGCTGAGATGAAGGTGTTAGAAGAGAAACTTGTGAGATTTTTGATTAAATAAGTGAATATTATAAATTATATTCATTCCAAACCTATCTCCCAAAGTGACTTGTATCTCTTGTAACTCTTTTTTACCTACATAATATACAAAATTGTCAAGAAAATCCAATTTCCACCATATTCATACAAGTAGGGAACAACTTAGGTTTATGGGAAGGATCCCTAGATAACCCTCTACAATCTCAAAGTCATTTCCTACTCAAACTAGCCCCCTTATATGCTTTTACTTCTTCATATTCCCAATCAGGTCATTAGCAAGGGTTTAGGAGGGTTTAGAGTAGTCTTACCCTCTAAGGATTATTCATATAGGTATATCATTGAAACCTTAAATAAATTACACAAAAAAAAATTCAATACCTTATTCAATTTATCCTAACCCCCTAGACTCCCATGTTAAGCATCCATGTTGGTGTGATTTTCTCAAGTTAGCCTCTCAAGTCTTTTCATGCGTTTTACACACCCTATGATGGTATTAAGCCAAAAAATGGCTTACCTATGGTCTCATTTGCATTAAAATAGTTAAAACACTCCTTATGATTCCCCATTAAAGTTTTTCAATGCTTTATAATTCTCTCCTAGCACTATATATGAAGTTGAACCCCTTTTAGGCATTAGGCCTAGTGGGTTTTGACTCTATTCATATGGTTTTGGACCACCCTAGTGATATTCTAACTCTTGTGAATTTTTTTTAATGATTTTCCATGCTCATACAACTTTATACACCTCCATGAAAGGTTTAAATAATCCTCAACTCACTTTTATAACATTTATTCACTAAGTCTGTAGGGTATGTTCATTTTGGAGTTCCCTCTATCTGAGACAAAATAGAGGGAATTTCCCCTATTGTCCCATAAAAAAGGATGGTATTATGGGATTATCCAAGTTATGGGGACCTTATATGTTTAATTTCAATGTTGGGTTACCCTCTTATCACCCTCAAACTCCTTAAAACCTCAAGACAGACTCTTGAGTAATTCACTATGTACATACCTTATATGTTGATTTTATGTGCATATTAAAGACCTTATCTTTCCTTTTTTCCATGTAATAGGAGTATCTTAAGATTTATATTAACACAATGTATTCCATCTCATATATTTTTACCATCAAACCTTTTCCAACCTTCCATTGTTCACCTCTCACTTTCACTAGTCACAAGTGTTGACCATGTTTTCTTGCTTTAAAAGAGACACATGTAAGTGCATACTGCATAGTTGGACCTTGAAAATAATGCATAAATACCTTATTGGAGTCCTAAAGTTCATTTTAAAATCATTTTTATCTATTCACATCATGTTCATTCTAATTTTATCACCATGATAGTAAACCTTAGAACACTGTTAGATATAGTCAATTGTAGTTGACCCTGTTAGAGCAACAAAGAGGCATGTAGGTGAATTACCAAACACAAAAACTTGTGTTAAGCCTTATAATATTAATTTTAGGTCCTCAAACCAAATTTCATCATCTAATTCTCATGTCTTAGGTGTAATCTCAAAGGTTTGACTTATGGTAGTCTCCTTAAGAGTAATGGTGCACCTATATGTGGTGGTTAAGACCAAGACATTGTATTTCATGTCACATCGATGTTATTTGAAATAATAGTATCTTCCTTAACTTCATAGGATCACATATCATGCATATATACTCCTTAATTCTTATTTTAATTGTGAGGGTCATTTGAGAGTTTAAATCTTATATAAAACACTGAAAAGTTATAGTAAACAAATGCCAAGAATGGAGGTCTCTAAACACCATGTTTTTCTAGTCAAAAACCAATTCTCTTTTATAAGATAATACCAATTCATTAAGGATATAATATTTGTGATTTTATATTCATCTAGGCACCATTATTTATCATCATATGGTAGCATCAAAACCACACAAGGCTCTATTTTGGGGGTTTTAGGAAAACTTTTCCCCAAACTAAGTTTTTCAACTTGAACATGAATTTTCAACTCTACTTGAAAATTTAATGATTTAATCATGACTTTCATGGTCTTATATAACTTCTAAAACTTCATGAATGTTTCAAAACTTTTTAAACTCCTCCATCAAACATTCTCAAATCTTTGTGGGAGCATGTAGATGCACACACAGTAGCATACAATGTAGTAAAGGTAGAATATGGAAGGTGCATATGATGTATGATTCCCTAACTATCTCCAGAACATCACATAAATCCTCCAATTAATCTTTAAAACCTTGAGGTACATTCAAAAAAGTCACATGCCCTATCTGAGTGTGGTTATCTCTTGAAGATACCTAAAGATATGCCTTGATGTTGCAGACAAGGTAGTGAATGTAAGACTTGAGAAATGTGTATGGTATTTTATCTTATAACTATGTTTAGACCCTCTCAAGGTGTCTAAATGAATTTTTACAACATTTAAAGGCCTGAAACAAGTTTAAATACCCCATTTTTATATGATACTCTCTTGTATTCACTTATAGGTGTAGATTAGTGTTGTAATCCTGTGCACATATGAGAAATAGCTAGTACATTCATTCATATGTCACTTGGAGAGGCTAAGTTTGATTGATAATGTTTAAATGATATGTCCAACACCTTTTAGAATCTTAATCTCATCTCTATGGATGTCTTTAGAACTTCACACACCATGACTCAACTAACTATATATAGGAAATTGATTGTCTGTCACATCCTTGATTGTAACTTCTTTTATATTGGCTTGTGAGATTTATATTGAGGAATATGGGCTAAATAAAACATTTTAGACATGAAACATAACTCCTCTCACTAATTTGAAACCATTACATATAAATAAACCTTCTACAATTGATGGACATGTATGTAACCTAATGTATCATACTCCACCTACAACTTATGAGGTTTGAGCTCATAAATCACATCCAATCATGAAAAAAAAATGTAAAAAATTAAATAAGTAATTCCACATCCTCTTTAATCAAAATCATCAATTTATTTGTATGAACTAGCTCATACAAAATCAAAACCTATAGGGTGTGGGGATTAACAAGCAAAACTAGACAATCAACTTCTTAAGAATAGTTCATATAATATAGGCAACCATTATTCCAACTCAAAACATGAAAATTAATTATAAAAAGTTTAATTTCACCACCAATTGAATTTTCTACTGTTTGTATCAACAAAAGACTTGTTGACTAGTTTTGCTTGCCTAGTGGAGTGAAGGAAAAGAGAAATGGTTTTGGCCCATATTTGGTAGTTAAAAAGTATATCAAGCATGAAAATGGAGTAAAACCATTTTAAGGTTCAATTTATAAGCTTTTTCCATGTGCCTCTCTCCCCCATAGGGCATATAACTGCCAAAACTCCTTTTTCACTTGTTTTCTTGATTTTTAGTTAGGAACCTATAAGTTTTAGTTAGTGTTGACATTATTGATAATTAATTTGACACAATGGACATTGGAAGAGAGATCATAACACTTGGACACCTTTTAAAACTATACCTACCACCTTCATTTATGACCCATATATGACCCCTAAGTGACACAAAATGACATAAGGACTAAAATGGACTATGACTAAGGCTAGATACACATTAAATGACATAAAATTGACCATGACACACCCTATGACATGAAATAAACTCATGTATCAAGTTTTATATTATAGGGGGTTGATTTATTTTGACTTATGGTCAAAATAGTAAACATGTTTTGTGATTTCCAAAGGGTGGTTTGCTTGCTATGCCAAGACCAGTTGCCTAATCCTATCCATTGGGTCATGGAGTCACCTATACACCAGTTTGACACATAATTTACCCTTGAAACCATAAAAAACACAAAGGAAAGGACACATAAAATAAGAAACACCCAAAAGAAACAAACATGTCTTCAAATAGATCATAACACAACTGAAAGAAAACACACGCACCTAATATACTATTTACAAAACCTCACTATTGAGGTGAAAACATCTTACCATACTTCAACTAGGGTCAAAGATGATTCCTCTTGCATCTTTGTCACTCCATGAAGGAAATCTAGAATTAAAATCATGTTCATCATCAACCACTTGAATATGTAGATGATCAAGAAGCCTACCACCTCTATGTATTATTAGGCCTACAAGTAAACTATTTGGAGCCTTTATGAATGATCTTTTTTTCTCTCTAATATCCTTTATTGGATATATAATCCTCTTGATCATTGTCATATCTAATATGCACTTCCCAAACTAAAGACTAAAAGGTATGATAGCTACCTTATCTTTGTTCTCTTCTAGGACAACATGTACTTGATACATGGAGTCATCAAGTTCTTATAATTTATGTTCCAATACCTGTAAATGATGCTAAACATCATATGTTCTCTTGACTATCCTTAAAGCACAAACATTTCTTCCTTAACTCTACTAGGTCCTTCTCGAACTATAGGCTTTTAAACAATAGTAAGACTCTTACTTTCATGCTTGATGAACCTTTATTTTCCTTTCTCAATAGAACACTCAACATCATGCTTGTTAAGGTCATTATAAAATTCATCAGATATACATTTCTTGGGAGGGTAAATCACATTACTTAGCTTATCAAATTCTTGACATATGGCATTGAACTTTTTCCATAAGCCATCATCCTCTTCCTCATGAGTTTCATCATTAAGGGAAGCTTCGTCAATAGCAGGAAGAAAGACATCATTATTTCCACTATGGTGATCAATCAAATTCCTCAATCCATTATCATCATACTCATGAATTATATAATTACCTTCAATAGCTTGTGAATAATAAAATTGAACACTTACCTCAGCTTTCTAAAATGGTTCTTCATGGATGATGTAGATACCAAGCTTAGTTTACTCAAAGTATGCATAAGGACCATGCTCATAATCATCTACAACATATTCATCTAGAAACAATTCACCTATGCCCTCAAGTTTAGAAGCACCATCATCTGCATTAGACTCTTCTTTATCATTAATCACATAATTAAAGTTAGAGGTTGCTTCAACATAGGGCTCAATGTGAAACCTTGAAAGATCCTAAGTTCTTATGGTCACCTTGGTCCCATATCTTGTCCTAAAGGCCAAAAACGACTAATCAACTAAGATTTATCCACCTATCTTGTATGTAAAATATCTTGAAAGGTAGATTGTAAAATGAGCAGGAAGGTCAACAACAATAATGTCTTGAAGGATGGGAAAGCTAGGATGGTCATGGAAGAAAATTTTCAAGTTTTTTATCAACCCTATTATCTTGGTAAGTGTATCATCTATCTGAAGCACTCATTTTTTATGGATTTGATATTTTAGGCCCAACTTATTAGCTACAACCTTGGGCATGATTGATGTAGAAACACCACTATCAACTATGCAATTATGTAATAATTTGTCACCCACTATGAGAGTAAGTTATTATGGTGGAGTTTTCTTAGATTTAGTAGATGGTTCAACAATTTTATTAGGGGAATTAGTAAGAATAACATGACCATGACTTTGACTTGAAGGTGAAGGACTAGTAGGGATAGTGGACAACTATTTTTGTAGGATATCTTTTTATCTAGGCATATGGAGGACATCCCATAAAGAGACAGATGCTTTGGTATTATTCAATGAGTCCACTATGTTTAGGGCAGAAGTGATTACCTTCTATTAAGTCCTTGGAGGCAAAGAAGCTGTTTAAACTTGAGGAATAGAAACACCTTGAGCAGACCTTAACATATTCTAATTTTGATAAGGTACATGAGTAATTGGGACTACCATGATTGTAGCCATGATTTTCTACCTTGTAGAAAAATTGGATGAACTTATAGGCACATTACCATCACCTTCTAAATCCTTCCTCTTATCTCTAGTGTTATCTATAATGTAGGTTATTTGATTGAGAAAAAATGTATCTTCCACCAAGAAGTTAGTGAATCTTTCTCCTTGAGGTTGTTAATCCTCATTTTATTTCAACAAAAATTTATCTTTAGTTCATAGGAAAGGAATGACTCCTCTTTGAAAAACTAAATATTTCTATCCACCCTCATTGGCATCCAAAAATTGGCCTTGTTTCCAATATTCCCCTTCCACCAAATTTTTATGCACCGGTACCATCTCTCTTGCATTGGTGGTGGAATTGGGATTGTACAAATTAGAAGGTCTATTAAAGTTAGGTTGCCCTTGACCTCTTCCTCTCCCATATTGTTGGCCATATTTTTATTTATAGGGATATGGATTTTGATGAGCACCTTGTGGTATATTGGCCTGCCTAGCTGAGCTCTTATCATTTGAATTTTTTTATAAGGATTCATGGCATCATATGCCTTCTTAGGAACAGTCTTAAGCTTGATATTAGCATTAGGAACCTAAGCAATTTTTGGAGCAGCAGCTAGAACATTAAGAAATAGAGGCATGAAAACCTAAAGAGGAAACCTTACTACTTGAATGAGGCTATTCTCATCTCTAATGGCAAGTTCATATGCTTTGGAAAGAGTGAAAACACCCATGTATTGAATCATGATGGCAATATTAGTACCAATGGCTCTCATGTAGGTAGGCAACATAAATCTAGAAAGTGGTGTCATGGGAGGAGTAAACCTATAACCAGTCTTTTGAAATCTCTCATTGAATTCATGCATTATTTCCTTGGGGTCTCTTTTGATTACATTGAAATGATGTATGAGATAAGTATGGTAACTTTCATATTTAAACCTTGAAGTTAGCAACACTCCAAAGTCATCCCATGATGTGATATATCCACTAGGTAAATTTCTATACCAATCAAGTTATTTCCCTTTAAGGGACATGGAAAATAGTCTAATAGCAATATTCTCCTTAGTCAAAATGTGGAAACTATAAAAATTGGAGATATCTCTAATGTGTTCACTAGGTGTGACATGATCTTCACCATTGAATGTGGGCACACTTTTGTAACATTAGGGGAAATGGCATCATATGTTTCAAGATGGAATGGATTATTAGTGTTAAAGGTAGGGAAATAAAGGCCCCCTATCCATGATGTATTTTATTTATTCAAGTTTTTCACTCCCTTGACTAGAAAATCTTATTGGTCTTCAAAAGGTAGATTAGGCTAAGGGTATTGAACTTCAAGAGGAAGTTTAGGCTAAATAGGTGGTTTAATAGGATTGAGAACTGTACTAGATGATGACCTAGTATGGATCATGAATTATGAGAGAAAATTTATGATAAAATAATGTCCTTGAACTATATTTTACCTTAAATGGAATCACCAAATGTTGAGTATCACACCTATTTATAGTTGATATTATCAAGACCAACATTCACTTTGACAAGTTGTCTTGAAGATAATGGTTCCCATCAAGTATTATAGAACTATTATCACCATATATGAGGGTGTTAAATCCTCCTCTATATTTGGGAAACATGGGAATAATTCTAGGTATGTGGTTTTACCTATAGTATAAGTAGACATTTAGGTTTAAGAGATAGCTCCCTGTATTTGCCTTGAAGTGCTTATCACCTAACTAATTATCTTCTGGTAGAAAAATGTATAAGAGTTTGCATGAAATAAATATAATCTAAGGTGTTATAAACCATAATTATTTCCATAATTCCATCATATATTTTTTAGTAAGAAACAAGACATACAAACTAGCTTTATAGTCCGAAGGAGGTTCTAACATTAGTATTTTAATATAGAGGTGATATGCATGAGATAATGAAAGGTAAGTGAACCATAGGTAATATTTCACACTCTAAGAGCAAATTTAAATTTAAAAGGATTATAATACACTACATACATTCTATATGACCTGTTAGAATAGGAACACTTGCCTAAACATGAGAGGATAATGAGAAGAAAGGATAGAAGATTATAACTTAACATCACCATACATCACTTTGCATACTTATAAAAAATTTAATGAACTTAAAAACAAACTTATATTTATTTTTCATAGGTAAAATATAATTTCAATCCATTGGGGCTTCACCATATATGCAATGGAATTATCCTACAAGGGCCAAAATGGCTACTACTTATAGAATTTGAGAGAGGAGAGAAGAGAATGAAGTCCAAGAGTCACTAAAACAAGTGTGAATATAATAAAATTAGTTATATATGTAGGATAGATTAATATTTAATATAAAATGCAAGGTTTCATTGGAAAAATGTTGCTTAAAGGCATGATACTCCTAAAATGTGGCATAGGACTCTTCATTTAGATGCCTAAAAATTATCATCATTCGGCCTTCCATGAGTGCTCCACAAGAGACTAGGGATAGATATAATTATTTAAATGCAATTTATGAGTTATAAAAAATCCAAAACATGCATTGGTTGTGTCCCTAATCACCAAGATTCTTCTAGACATGAATTATCATTGGCTATAATCATAATCACCCTTCTTTTACTCACCTCTCACACTTGGCACCAAATTTATCTTTATTTTTCCAAATCTAATCCATATAGAGGAGTGTATGAATTTTTTAAAGAAACCTCATGGCCTTAGGTTCATAATTCAAGCATTAAAAGGCCACCCAGTTAGAGTTATCACCTTCTCACTTGTTGGTCATTCCTTGTTCACTATGTTAGTTTGGACTAGCTAAGATAAAGGTGTTAGAAAAGGCATTTATGAGATTTTATAATGCAATAAATTAAAATTATAGGTTATCTTAAGTACCAACCTATCTCCCAAAGTTACTTGTATCTCTTGGAACTCTTCTATACCTACACATTACATAAAACTATCAACAAAATCCATTTTCCACCCTGTCTGTACAAGGAACAACTCAAGTTGATGGTAAGGATCCCTAGAGAACCCTCTTAAATCTCAGAGTCATTTATGAATTAAAATAGTCACCTTATATTTCTTTCCTTCTTCATCTTTCCAATCACATCACTGGTAATAATTTAGGAGGGTTTAGAGTAGTTTTTCCCTCTTAAGGATTGTTCATATAGGTTTTATGTTGAAACCCTAAAAAATTACAAAAAAACATTGTTAAAAACATTCTTAAATGTCTCCAAACTCCCTATACTCCCATGCTAAGTGGATATCCATGTTTGTGTGAGCTTCTCAAGTTAGCCTTTCGAGTCCTTTCATTCATTTTGCACACCCTTTGATGGTCTTAAGCTAAGAAATTTATTACCTATGGTCTCTTTTACATTCCAAAAGTTTAAAAATTCTTTATGAATCCTCATGAAAGTGTTTCAATGATTTTTAATTATCTCTTATCACTAGAAATGATGTTGAACCCTTTGTAAGCATTAGGCCTAGATTAGGCCTAGTCAACGTTGACTGCATTCATATGGGTTTAGACCACCCTATTGAGATTCTGATACCTTTGCATATTTTTTCATGTTTTTACATGCCTCATATAACTTTACAAACATCCATTAAATGTTTAAAGAAACCTCAACTCACTTTTCACTAAGTCTACAATTTTTGTTCATTTTGGAGTACCCTCTATCTGAGATAGAATAGAGGTCATCTCCCTTGTTGTCCAAGAGAAAATGAAGGTATGATGGGCTTATATAAGTTATGGGTACATTCTATGTTTAATTTTAAGTTTGGGTTACCATCTTATCACCATAAAACTCCTTAAAACCTCAAGATTGATTCTTGAGTAATTCACTGTGTTTAGGGCTTATATGTTGACTGTATGTGCATATTAGAGATATTATCTTACCCTATTTCCATGTGATAGGAGTCTATTAAGATTTATATTATCACTATTTATTCCCTCTCATGTATGTTTACCATCAAACCTTTTCCAACCTTCCATTGCTCACCTCTCACTTTGATTGGTCATAAGTGTTGAGTATGTTTTCTTGCTTTAAAAGAGACACATGTAGGTGCATATTGCATCGTTAGACCTTAAACACAATGAATAAATACATTATTAGAGTCCTCAAGGTAATTTTAAAATAATTTGTATCTAGTCACATCATCTTCATGATAATATGATCACCAAGATAGTCAACTTTAGAACACTGTTAGATATAGTCAACTATAGTTGACCTAGATGGAGCAATAAAGGGGCCTATAGGTGAATTACAAATCTTGTAAAATTGTGTTAAGACTTACAAGATTAATTTAAGGTGATTTAACCAAATTCAATCATCCAATTATCATGTATATAGGTGTAATATCCAAGGTTTTATTTATGGTACTGTAGGTACGTACAATCAACTATAGGTAGTCTCCTTAAGAGCAATGGTGTGCCTATAGGTGGTGGTTAATACCAGGACATTGTATTTAATTTCACCTTGATGTTCTTTGAAACACTGGTATCTTCTTTACCTTCATATTATCACATATCATGCATATATACTCCTTCATGCTTCTTTGGATTTTTAGGGTCTTTTGAGAGTTCAAATCCTATATAAAACACTAAAACATTGCAATGAACAAATGTTAGGAATGGAGTTATCTAAACATCAATTCCTATAGTAAAGCATCCATTCTATTTTACAAGATAATACCCCTTTATTAATGATACATTATGGGTGCATTTGGATTCATCTAGGCACCATGTTTGTTCATAATATGGTAGCATCAAAATCACACATAGCTTTATTTTGGTGCTTTTATGGGAACTTGTCCCCAAACTAAGTTTTTAAACTTAAACATGGCTTCTCAACTCTACCTACCAATCTAATGATTCAATCATGACTATAATCATATCATCCAACTCCAAAAACTTCATGAAGGTCTCAAAACTTGTTAAACTCTTCCATGAAACATTCTTAGATCTCTATGGGAGCATGTAGATGCACACACAACAACATACAAGGTACTAAAGGTAGAATGTGGACTATACATATGATGTATGCTTCCATAAATATCTCTATACCTTCATATAAATCCTCCAAATAATCTTTACAATCTTTAGGTACATTCAAATAAGTCACATTCCCTATCTCAATGTGGTTATCTCTTAAGGACACTTATAGATATGCCTTGATATTGCAGACAAGGTAGTGAAAGTAAGGCTTGAGCAATGTGCATGATATATGATCTTATCACCATATTTAAACCCTCTAAATGTTTCTAAATTATTTTTTTTTAAATTTAAAGGCTTGAAACAAGATTTAATACCCCATCACAACATGATACTCTCTTTTAGGTAGTTGTAGGTGTAGATTAGTGTTGCAAGCCTGTGCACATATGAGAAATAGTTAGTACAATCATTCATATGCCACTTGTATAGGATTATTTTGATTTATCATGCTTAAATTATATGTTCAACACCTATTATACTCTTCATCACATCTCCATATATGTCTTCATAACTTCACATGCCATGACTCAGCTGACTATATGTAGGAAACTAAATGTGTGTCACATCCTTGATTGTCACTTATTTGATTCTAGATTCTGATATTGATCTTGGAGGGATATGGGATCAATAAAATATTAGATACATTAATCACAACATCTCTCACTAATTTGAAACCATTTTAGACAAATAAACCTTTTTTAATTGATGGACATGTCTGCAACCTCACTAACATACTCCACCTGCATGCTAAGATGTTTGAGCTCATCAAATAACTTCCAATCATGAAAAAAATATTTCAAACATTAAATAAGTAATTTCACATCCTCTATAATCAAAATAATTTATTTATTTTTATGGACTAGCTCATAGAAAAGCAAAACCTAGAGGGTATGGGGATTAGCAAGCAAAACCAAACATTCAACTTCTTAGGAAAGGTTCATAAACTATAAGAAACCATTATTCCAACTAAAAACTTGAAAATTAAACATACCAATTTTAATATCTTCCAATAATATCATTTTACCTAAAACCCCTATTGACTAGTTGTGCTTGCCTAGTGGAGCAATAAAGAAGAGAAATGGTTTTAGCCCATTTTTGGAACTTTAAAAGTAGATCAAGCATAAAAATGGATTTATGGAATCTAAAGAGTAATTACATAAGCTTTTCCCACATTCCACTCTCCCCCATAGGCCGTATAACTATAAAAACTCCTTTTTCACTTGTTTTCTTGATTTTTAATTAGGAACCTTCAAGTTTTAGTTAGTTCTAACATTATTGACAAGGAATATGAAATATTGGATGTTTGAAGAGAGATTAGAACACTTGGACACCTTTAAAAACCATACCACCTTCACTTATCATGCATATATGACCCCTAAGTGACACAAAATGACATAAGGACTAAAATAGACCATGACCAAGGCTAGAAACATATTAATTGACATAAAATTGACCATGACACACCCTATGACATGCTAATAGACCCTTATACTAAGATTTGGATTATAGGGGGTTGGCTTATTTTGAATTATTATCAAAATAGTCAATAATTATGACATCTCTCTATTACATAAATGATGTTTTCAAATGTCAATTACCCTGATTGGTTATACCATGACCACCACAAAATCCAAAACTTGTAAAGCATTCCAATCCAACACATGTGTAGGATTAGTATATAGTTTTTAAGATAGGCAACATGGAAGATATTATGTAATAGATCTAGGATTAGTGGCAATGTAAGCCTATACACTACAATATTGACCACTTCTAACACCTCAAAGGGTCCCACATATCTTGGTGATATTTTTGCTAACTTATTTAATTTAATCAAGCTCTTCTATGAATTAACCTAGAAGAACACTTTGTCACCAATTGAAAACTACCTATCTATCCTCTTTAGATTAGCATAACTCTTTTACCTATCATTTTCCTTGACCAATCTCTACCTGATTAACCTTTATCTTCCATTTATGAAATCATCTCAAGTCCAAAGACTAACCTATCCTCTAACCTATCCTAACTAATTGGTGTCCTATACCTTCTTCTGTATATTTCCTCAAATGGTGTCATCTTAAAAGTTGATTGGTATGAGTTGTTGTATTCAAACTCAAGTAATGAAAGATAATATTCCCACTTGTATTGTTGATCCATGAAATATATACAAAGAAGATCCTCTAACTCTTTATTAACTCTCTTATTCTAACCATCAATCTCTAAGAGTTAAGCAGTGCTAAAATTTAGTGGGGTACCCAAAGCTAAATTTAGAGTTACCCAAAACTTAGAAGTGATCTTTGGATCATGATCTAAAATGATATTCTCTATAAATCCATGCAACCTATAAACTTATTTTATGCACCTCTTTATATGTGTAGGTGCATCATTTGTCAAATTGTCTAGTATAAAATTAGCCACCTGGGTTAGTTTTTCAACTACTACCAAGATCAGATCATGCCTATTTCATGACATTGGTAAACCTTGGACAAATTCCATACTAATCACCTACCACTTCCATTCCAATATATCATGTGGATACAACAACCCAGCCAAATGCACATGCCTAGCTTTCACTTACTGACATTCTAGACAATATGACACATAGTCTATTATATATTTATTGATTCTCTTCCAAAAATATAGTGGTTTAAGACTACCATGAGCTTAGCTACTCCTAAATGTCCCAAATATGGGGCATTGTGCAATTCCTTTAAAACTATACTCTACATATTCTCTCAACCTGACACATACATCCTTCCATTGTAACATAAAATACCATCACTCTCTAATATTAATCCTTTATACCAAGGATTTTGATCATTTTTAGATAATGCTTTTTTAACCTGATCATAGAATTCATCTCTTGGCAATAATTTAGTCACTTAATCCCTAAAAGTACTCCTAATAGTAGTTATGGATTCTATGTACCTTCTATGACTTAGGGAATTGTCTACTCTATTTTTCTATCCTTTGATATAGTTGATATTGATATCATAATTAGACAAGAACTAAAGTTTGCATCTATGACAAGAATTCAAATTTAGTTGGGTGAAAAATTACTTGAGTCTCAAGTTACCTTTCTTGAGCTCAAACAGTTTTCCCAATAAGTAATGCCACCACACTTATAAAGTGTAGACACTAAAAAACTACACATGATGGTTCTAGATGTAAAAATTCCTCAGGATACCTTAGGGACCACCTAACCCATCTTCACTCACTAACAAAATCCTCAGACCTTGGGTTTAGTTATTTACTAATCTAATTAACCCACTAACTCACTAAAAAACCTTAACCCAACCCCTTTGAACTTATCTTGGCCAATTTTCCTTTAAACCATCAATCACCAATGGCTAGCTTGACCATCAATAGTTAGCCAGACTATCAAATGGTCATGTCTTCCTCACAAACACCAAATGTGTGCAAGTTATCATGGCATAGTTAAATATGTCCATCTTACCCATTGATAATGAACTTCTAAGCATCAAAATAATTAGCCTAAACTCCTAAGGAACCTTCTATCCTCCATCTCTCTTTATCTATAAAAGGAGGGGAATAAGAGGTAAGAAAGGATCTAGGATTTTATCAAGCACAATCACTTTCAGGCATTCTAACATACAGGAAATAAAGCTTCTATCCAATCAACCATATTTCCAATAATTTAGCAACTACAATAAGGATGCAAACCTCTACCCAAATTACTCTTGAGGTAAAGTATTATATTCTAGCTTTATTTGTTTGGTTTCTGACTATCAAGCTTGAATCAGAACTCCTACACCTATATTATAACTTCCTCTCCCCTAACCAAACCTTTAAATAACCCTTTCCTAATCATTAACCCATTTTGGAACTCTTTTTATAGTAACTTCAAAATCCACAGGTAACTATCAATAGTCAACATAACCATCAACAGTCACCTTTAACCATCGATGGTTACCTAATGACTAACCATCAGTGTAACCACTAATGGTTATTCCAACCATTGATGGTCACTATGGTAAAAAATAATAGAAATTTATTTCCACCCCTTTACCCCCAACCAAACCTGACTTTCTATGTCCTTACCTATTGATAGACCCTTTGCCTAATTTTTTGAACCTAGCCTAATCTAACTTAGCATTAGTATTGACCCATTATTTTTATATTTAGTTTATTTTCTTTATCAATCATCCATTTCTTCTTATATTCCATTTTAGTTACTTTTTTAATTTTATGCAAGTAGTTTAATTTTATCTCTTTCAACTTAACTATTATCAAAGAGTGGATTAATAGCCTCTTGCAAGCTCACACTTCTTGGTTCTAGATCATGGTAGGTAATCCACCTTACTATCTTTCTAACAACCCTTTTGTTAGTGTTTTCTTATCTATAGGTCATCCTTCCAAGATAAAAAAGGATCTATCCACACTCATCTAGGTCATGCATGCACAACAACTAGGTTCTTCTACCACACCCTTATTACTAGTTTATTATCTAGTCCACCAAATAAAACCCCAACCAAACCAAGTAAAAAAGTGGAGCCACCCAAACTCCCACCTCAAACCAAAACCATACCACCTCCTTCCCTCTTACCATCTATCTTAGGACCTCATCTTTCCACCATCCTTGTATCCCATCCTTATACCAAGAAGATGAACCCTACCAAAACTACCCAAAATAAACCTTCCCCTTTCATTTTACCTTTACCTACCCCCAAAAAATCATCAAACTCCCCATCATTCTTAACTAACCTATCTACTTCTACCTTCCCAGCTATCTCCAAACCATAATCATCCACCTCTAAAACTTCCACATCAAAACTAGCCATAACCAAGCAATACCAACCAAAACCACCTACCAAAACCATTCTACCACCTAAAACTTCCCTGATGAAGACTACTTCTAAGAAGACTCTGACTCTTAAAACCAAAAACCCAACACCCTCAACACCTTTGCTTGAATCTTATTCGACCATTTTACAAAGGTTATTGCAAAATTCTTCTTTAAGCATACCACCTATCAAACCCTTTGACCCTTCAAGTCCTAAGCCATCTTGGTTCAATGATGGTATAATTTTCTCATACCATAAGACACATGGACAAAACTTAGATAACTACAAATCTCTCTAAGCACTTATCCATAACTTATGGGATGAGAATGATTTGTTATTGAATGAACTTACCTTGAGCCCATTGCCAACCCAACCACAAAATGAACCCATCCAACACTTACCTACTCCTCCACTCTCATTTAAAAGTGATGAGGAATTAAAGAAACCATCTAACCCAATAATTCCCCTCATCTACACTATCCATATGATTACCCGATCTAGGGCCCAATAAAAGGCTAAAGGAAAATTCCAAGTATCCATACCATGGACATACCCTTCCACCCCTCAACCTTTCAACTAAACCCAAGAACCCTCACCTTTATCTTTACCTTCACTAGAACCTAAAATATCCATTTTGGGTGCCTCTCCCTCCAACCCTTCTAAATCTATTTAGTGAGTAGTGTTAAAACAACTTCACTAGACATCAATGAAGATGAGCCTTTAAAAACTAATCAACACCTCACCCCATCATTAGCAGGCATTGATAAAGGTCGTACAATCAATAGAGGCTCAACAAAAATAACCTCAACCTCTTGCATCTTTATTAGAGCCCTTCAACTTTCTACCTTTATCACATTCTAGGATTCGTAAATACCTTCTATTCATTTTGAAGATCCTAATCCTCCCCTTCTCATCATTACATACATCAATCAAACCCACATCAAAAGGGTGATGATTGATGGAGGAGCTAGTGTCAACATTATATCCTCTCATGATTATGACCAACTCCAACTACCTAAGAATATCATGTCAAAAACTATAGTGGTCTTTTGTTCCTTTAATGACATTATGGCTACTACCCTAGGGACAGTCATCCTCTACATCTTCTTGGGACCTTGCACAATTCTAGAATTATTTTAAATTATAAAAATCAATTTCTAATATAATGTAATTTTTAGACACCCTTGGATCCATGCCATGATTTGTGTCCCATCCACCTTACATCGATGTGTCAAGTTTGAACATGAGGGTCAAGTTGTTACCATAAAACTAACCCTAGTCCTTTTGCATCTTGTAACATGACATATCAACCCAAAAATGTTCTTATTCCTCCCTCATCCACCTCACCACCAACCAATAATAACTCCACCCTTACCATTGATAAAGCTTTAACTATCTCATCTATCCTTTCTTCTTAGATCCTCGTAGAGGACCCCTTAGAGCCCACATTCTAACATTTCTCATTGGGGGTGTACTATCTTTTAGCCTTGGATGTTTTACCTACTCTTCAAGAGTATGGGAACCTCAAATAGGATCATAGTTATGACCCCAACATTAGAACCATCATTCTTTTTGGGCCTCCCAACCATCAAGCCAAATTAATCTATGGAGGATCGATCATCCACTTCTTTCTTCCAATACTACCTCTTCCACCCAACCATTTCCCTTTGAATTAGCTTATCTTGACAAACTCACATTTTCCAAATTTTACCTTCACATGTGTCCTTGTAAAGGATTTGGCCTGAGTCATTATGAACATAGACCCCATAAGTTACCTTTCATCAAAACCCAAAAACCTTGAGAACTATTTGTCCTTGGGTTCGTACAACCAAAAGAACCCAATGATTCACCAAAACCCATCGCCATCATTGAGGAAAGCATCCCATCCTCACTAACCCCATCTCCTTCAAATTTTGAGGATTTCAAAATCATCCCTTCTAAAATTTATTTAGTCAATACCCTTAGCTTCAGCCCCCTAACCTATCAAAAGTGTAGTCAAACTAAAACCCTTCCTCTCATTCATCTCGAAGTGGTAGAAAATGATTCTCCTACAATGAACACCATCCAACATCAAGATGATGATTCCATTCTCACCTACATTAGCATGAGGGATTCTTTTATCCATAAATTACTTCCTCCTAAGAGATAAACCATGTTTAATTAATCCACTCTCGATGTTAACTTGGGTACTTAGGATAACCATCACATTGTAAAGATTGGTCAATCCTTGGATTCCATGAAGCAACAAGATTATTCTTCTTTCCTTTGTGACCAAATCATAGCATTTGTTTTATCTAATAAGGATATTCATGGAATCAACCCTTATATATCCCTCCACAAAATTATCACCCATCCTAATGTTAAGCCTATTTGTCAAAAGATTCACAAGATGCATCCTCACATTACCCTTCTAGTCAAAGAAGAGCTTAAACATCTCTTGTCTATTGACTTCATCTAACCTATTGACTATCCCCAATGGGTTTTTAACATTGTTCCCATCAGCAAGCCCATAGGAGGACTTCATTTTTGTATTGACTTTCATGATCTCAATCATGCTTGCCTAAAGGATGACTTCCCTTTGCCTACCATTGACCAACTTATTGATCTTACAAATGGCCATGAGATGTTCTCTCTCATGAATGGTTTATCAAGATATAATCAAATCTTGATTACCCCAAAGGATCATCATAGAAATTCTTTCATCACCCTATGGGGAACCTTTTGCATAGTTTCATGCCATTTAGTCTAAAGAATGCTAGAGAAACTTACCAGCATATGATGACATACATATTCTATGATCGAATCCATAAAATCATTGAGGACTATGTAGATGAGCTCCTTGAGAAATATAAATAAGGCAAGGATCAGCTCAATGTTGTCAAAATTATCTTCTAATGCCTAATCCATTTTAACATCCTACTCAACCCCAAGAAACATGTTTTCGGGGTCCTATCTAGAAATTTACTTGGCTTTAACATCTCTCTTCAAGGAAATCAAAGTAGACCCTAACAAAGTTAGAAAAATATTTGAGATGCCACCTCCAGCCCACCTTAATAACCTCCATATCCTATAGGCGAAGATCCAATCAATTCATCACTTCATCTCTCAATTATCAGATAGATGCCAACCCTTTTACCATCTTCTCAAGAAAGATATATCTTTTAAGTGGACTAAAGACTATCAGCAAGCCTTTGATTCACTCAAAGAATACCTCCTTTCTCTACCCATTCTTACCATTCCTAAAGAGGACCACCCCTTCTACCTTTATATTTATACCACTGACCATTCCCTAGGGGAAATGCTCTCTCACCATGATGAACAGAACAAAGATAAAGTTGTCTACTACATAACTCAAACACTTATAGAATATGAAACTCGGTACACCCATTCTAAAAAGATTTGTCTTGCCTTAGTCCTTGTGGCTTCTAAACTTTGTCATTACCTCTTCAATTATAAAACCTATGTCATCACCAACACTAACCCACTCAAGTACATTCACTCTAAACCATACCAAAAATAGCATATGGCTAAATGGCTCATGCTCCTAGCTAAGTTTTACCTTGATTTATTCTAGTGAAATTCAATTAAATGGTAAGTTATTACCAATCAATTGGTTGAAGATCCTCTACCAGATAACCAACCACTTCCTCTTTCATTCCTAGATTAGTTCATCATGACTCGTTCTCAAGAGTACCCCACCTACCAAATGACCATGTTATTTGATGACTCCAAATGCTAATACAGAGGGGGTGTTGGAGTTATTCTCATTCCCCTTAATGGTGAACCTCTTCCCCTCTCCTTCAAACTTGTTTTTGAGTGTACCAACAATGTGGCTAAGTACAAAGCCCTAGTAATAGGTCTCCAAACTTCTCTAGCCTTAGGAGGTAAGACAATCACTATCTTTGGTGACTCCCAACTTGTGGTCAACCAGGTCAACAAATCCTATCAATTTAAGAATGATGTCTTACAAAAGTACAAATAGATATTAGATGTACTTTTAGCAGCATTTGATCATAACCTTATCCAGTCTGTTCCATGATCCACTAATAAATGCATGGATAAAATGGCTTCCCTTACTTCCCAAATCCCATTAACACCTACTGATTCTAGAATCTTTATAACCATTCATCACTTTATCACACCCTCTTATATCCATTTCGACCTTCCTACCATTCTTTAGTGTGGAAGCATCTCCATCAAACATTTGTTACAAGCAAACATTTAACTACCTCAACCTCAGTGTCATTCCTCCTCACCTCTCTAGGAATCCCTGGAGATATTTTGTTTAGAGTACCTCTCATTATACCATACTAGGGGAAATCTATTAGAAGCATGGTTTTGATGGCCTCCTTCCCCATTGTCTACATATTCATGAAGCTTCCCATGCTATCAAGGAAATGCATGATTGAATCTATGGGGGACACTTTAGTGGTTTAGCTATCATTAAACGTATCCTTCACCTTGGCTACTATTGACCCACCCTCAACCAAGACTATTGTCATTATGTCAAGAACTGTGTTAAATGTCAACAACATGCTAATTTACATCATGCACCTACCCATGGCCTTAAATTATATATATACTTTTATCCCTTCTCATAATGGGGCCTTGATCTCATCAGGGAAATCAATCCTCATTATTCATAGTGACACCAATCCATCATCACCACCAACAAATATTTCACAAGGTGGGTGGAGGCTATTCTTCTCATCTCAATCAAATCTGACAAGATAGTCGAGTTCATTAATCATCATATAATATGTCAATTTGGTATTTCCCATAATATCATCATTGATAATGAACAATATTTGAAAAGAAATCAATTCTAAGGTCTTTGTGACACATTTGGCATAAAGTTAAGATTTTCCTCACCTTACCATCCATAATCAAATGGATATGTGGATCCTCTAAAAAAACCTCAATAAGATGTTAACCAAAGTAGTCAGTGATTTAGGTCAATATTAACACTTACACATGGCTTTCACTTTATGGTCCTATTGCACTAGCATTTAAACCTCTATGGGTGCTACCCTTTTCTCTCTAGTCTTCAAAGTAGAGGCAGTCTTGCCTTTTGAATTCTATATTCCCTCTCTTTACATATCCTTGAAAGACATCATTTATAAGAGTGACTATCACCAAGAACATCTTGCATGACTTGAGATACTTGATGATCATCACCTAGCTACACTTAACCATCTTTGTGTCTACTAAGAGTGAATCAAGATTTCTTATAACAAGTACCTAAAATAACAAGAATTCAATATTGAAGACCTTGTCCTAAAGGAAAATAAATATGTAACCAATATGGATAAAAATAAAAGAGGCAAGTTTACTTTCAATTGGCTTGGAACCTACATCATAACCCACAAGTATGGATCAAGAGCTTATCATTTTTCCTCTCTTGAAGGCAAACTAGAGCCTGAGCCTCTCAGTGATTTGCATGTGTGTCCTTTATTCTATTAAAAAAGGATCAAATTCACCTTCTTGTCTAACTTAATCTTGTCCCTTGATTTAAAACATTTTCATCTTTCTAACACCTTCATCCTATCCTTTTTAGGACAATTGATTACAACATAGAATCATGTGATTAACCATCATAGTTATAGCCTAATTTTAAATATGGATACCATAGATCTACCCATAAAATGGTTATCATGGATAATTTTCATCTCTAATCAGATGGGATCCCATGGTCATTATCTCTCAAACCACCCCCTTTACCTATCATTAACTTTTTATGCTAAAAGTTTTACCTCCATAAAGGTAAACCTCTAAGCCTATATAAACTTCTCAATGTCCAACCTAGCATCAAAACAATTTGGGATACCAAAATATCACTTGGATAAAATATCTCTTTCATTGTAGACTACTCCTTAGAAGGATGACTACCCAAAACTAGATTGCTTAAAAATATAGACTGTTCCCTTGAAAGACAACTATAAAAATCAACAAATCCAAAACTTAGACCACCCCTAAAAGGATGGCTAAGTCAATTTTTTCAAAAGAAATAATTTGAACATTCCCACATCGATCAAATTCACAAACTTATCAAAACAAATAGTAATATTAAAAGACCCTATATCAAAATCAAAACAAGTTATCCCAAGAAAGCTGTAATCAACTTTCATAACTAGAATTAGTAGACTTCTCATATCGATTAGTCTACACCTTGTATTAAGACATAGACTCATCTATTATGGTTCTTAAGTCACCTAAAAAAGGGGCAAACTAACCCACATAAGGTTACCTTACCTATCACCCATTTCCCTTCACACTACCTACCACCCATCTCCCCTTTATACCATCTTCAAATCAAGGTATTATGACCTTACTTGACACAATGTGATCAAGACACCTTTTTATCAACCAAAGCATGCTAATACAAAGCAATCAAAAGGCTTATGTTCCTTAAGACAATCTAACTTTGGTTTTTGTTTTGTTCTTACCAACGAAAAAGCATAATGCTTTTTTTACCCTCTCATCATCGATTCATGTAGACATGTGTCTCGTGATTCTTATCTCTTTTCTCACATACAATTTTTTATCTAAATTAATTTATGTGATTCCATCAAAATCATAACCATAATCAAAACATTACATCCATAACAATAAATCATAACATCACATCATCATAAACATGTGTAATCCAAACCATCACATAACCATAATAATATTAAACCATTCATCATGAACATGATTGAGTAAAACATCAAATGCCTAAACTAATGAGTCTACATCTTAAAAGCATCATCCATTAACCAAAACCACATCATAAATGTCATAAACAATAAACCATATCATGAAGCATAAATCAACATCACATCATCATATATATCATGTCATCAAAATAAATAATACATGTAATAATGTATATAATCTCTCTCATGTACATCTCACTACATCGATATGTAGGCTAGTATCAAAATCATGTACATCTATTTCTATACATCATATCATATCATTATATCATGCCCCTAGGGCACCACTACCACTAGATCCATCTGCACTACCACTACCATCTAGTGTCAATATTTCTAAGGCTCTTCCTTATCCCCACACTAAAGTATCCCACTGATCAGGACTCACCACAATTTCCCCACCTACTAAGCTAGATCTATACTCACCCCACCAGGGCTCCTATGGGCATTATGCCAGAACTATGTCCTTGTAATACCTCAACTCCTCCACTGTGGCCAAGTATCATGCCATAGGCATCATACTTGGTGGTACTACTAGTGATACCATGTCTCTTCTCCTCTATCTGAAGGTGTCCCTCTCCTAGGTCACCAAACCTAATAAGGTCCTAGCCTAATCTCTCTCACCTATCACTATGGCAAATTGACACTATAAAGTCATAATCTAGCCCTATAATATGGCCACTTGCCCCTGTAAACATCTAATTTATGCTTGTATAATGGCCAATTTTACTCTTAACTATCCATTAGGGCCATTTCCCTATACCTATACCTATGTACCTCCACAAGTTGGGTCCACATCCATGGCCTACCAACCCTGATCATCCCACCTAAAATTAGTCATTGCATATCAGGCTTAGTACCATGTTGTATAGTTGTTGACAAAACTAACATCATCCATCCCTACTCTGGTAGGTAGCTCCTAATTATCTAACACCACCTCTTTTGACTGTGGTTCAGGTAGAAAAAACTCAACATCCTCCCTCATGTACCTTGAAAAAGGACTTGGAATCCATTAAACTAGGCCAAACTTCCTCTAAGCTCTATTAAATGGGATAAGCTTGATCTCACCATCTCTCCTCCCATAGATACATCTCTAACTCTGTAATGATAATATATGATAGCTATAGAGAGCCCACCTCAAAAAGCTGACATATGGCCTCCAAATCACATCTCCCACAACCAAACCATCTAATGCATCTTGTACCAATCAATATCTCTCACACCTCCTTTTTCTCCTATGAGTGCATAATCACCCCTCCACCACATAAAACCCACTCTAAAATCCATCTAAGCATAACCCTCCCATGGTAGCCCCATCAATCTCAGAACCCTAATGTGCTTGTATGCCCAATAATGGAGCACAAATCCCACACTGATCCCATATCATCTATGAGCTTGAAATGCCCAGAGCTCCCTATATAAATGGACTAGAAAAACTAGTACCCACTCAAACATTATCCTCTTGAGCAACATCTCCACCAACACACCTAATAGTAGATAAGAAAACTTCCCACTACTCAAATGTATTAGTGTAAAAGAGTACACTACCATCATCATCATAGTCATCAAATGTTTCTCATCTGAAGCCCTTTGGTACAATGGCCCATAACCAAAACCCCCAACATGTCACCTAACAAGGGCCCAATCGTCACTGTACATGAGCTCTATCTACTCATCCCTCTCCTCACTCTCAATATGGTAAATTAGATACCCTAAATAGGTAGATGTGTAATCTTATGAACATCCTCCAGTAATATGGTCATCTCTCCTCTCAACATTAGAAAGGTGTTCATGGTCGGATCCCATCTCTCGATGAGGTCCATAATCATTGTTATATCCCATGGTATGTGATGAAAGTGTATCATAGCTCTTAATCTGATTACATCCATTTGTGTCCAATCATTTTGATTCATCCCTCCATAGCTCTCCATAAATATCTTAGGAGCTTGATCCCTCATCTAGATCTGATCTCATGCCTATAAAAATTCAAAGTTAGCATGCACACTTAGTTTTCCATTACCGTTGTTCATCTTCATTCATTCTACCTAACTCAACCTCTTTATCAACTTAAACCCACCTAAATAAAATTATTCCAATATTAACCCACAACCATTACCTCTAGTACTTGATAGCGATCCTCACCCATAAACATTTTAACACCTACCCTAACCCATCAAAAATAACACCTGATGCTTCTATGAAAAAACATCTACCCTAACCCAAAATAAATTAATACCCTCCCTAAACCTATCAAACTAACACCTAACTCTAACCAATAACCATCTCAACACATCACTCCTATTTAAAAATTTCCCTATCCTACCCTACACTTGGTTTTTTAACTTATCCAATCCTTTAAAATATTTTAAAACATTTTTCCTCTATCTTTTTATTAAAACACACCTTCCCCAATCACTTGACCACTGATGGTCAAGTTACCTTTCTACTTTGGTTGTGACCATCAAAGGTCAATTCTGATCATTGATGATTAGGTCAAACTTCTAATGGTTACTATGTGTGACCATTGGTAGTAAAACACCTAACATTACCTTCCTAAACACAATAAAATAAAAAAAATTCAACAAATAAACTACCTAATTCTATCTTATACCCTACACCCAACCCAAATACTCTTTCAATTTTGAATTTCATCAACTAATTTTTCAAATCACAAATAAAACCTACATCTAGGTCATGTTGAGTTGTGGAGCTAAAAGCTTCACCAGATGAGCAAATGCAAAAGTTACTGGAGTTCACAGTCACCATCATCGGTTAGGAGTCGACCAGAGGCTACTGACGTTGGTTATGTATTGGCTGACATCAGTCATATGTAGGCAAATAGGGACCGACGTCGGTCACCTGTGTATCCAAAAGTCTATTTTCAAGGCAGAACAGATTGTTTGCATGAAAAGAGTAACTATTAGTATTAAGTCTGCATTTCTTTTTTTGGTAGGACAGATTTGAACATTTGATTAAGAGGTGTATCTAATGGTGGAGAATGCATGCTCATGAATCTTAGTATTATATAATAGGGTTAGATCTTCATAGTTTATTATACAATACATGTAAATGTGAATCAATCCAAGTGTTGGAGTTGGTTGTAATTGAGAGAGAAAACTCTTGAGGGAAAGAGATTTGTACATATGAGAGGTGTGAGAGGAAAGAGAGATTTATTCATTGTATTTCCTTTTGGAAGAGTTTTATACAAGTCATTGGGTTGTTTCTTGTATCTCATATTCTTTGTTGTTTCTGATTCTAGTTACTTATTATTTCTGGTTTAATTCTGTGTTTAGTTGCTTACACAAAAGTAATCAATTGTGTTGATAGATCCTAACAGGTTGTATCAGAGCATTGGGTTGACTAACAGGTTGTATCAGATCTGGTTAGTGTTTGTTGATTATAGGTCACTCACAGGGGTTTCTGATTGAGTGGGAGTAAAGCAATGGTAGAAGAAAGTAAACTAAGAATGGAGAATTTTAATGTCAAGAATTATCAATTATGGAGGATGCAGATAGAAGAATATCTATATTAGAAAGATCTATACTTACCATTAGGTGGGGTTTCAAAGAAGCCCATAGATATGCAAGATGAAGAATGGAATGTTCTTGATAGAAAGGCTCTTGGATCTAAAAGATTGAGTCTGAAATCTTCTATGATTTATAACTTATCACAGGCAAAAACAATGGTAGAGTTAATGGATACTTTAGAAAATTTATCTGAAAAGCCCTCAGCTTCAAATAAGTTATATCTTATGAAGCAATTATTTAATTTGCAAATGCAGGAAGGTAGATCTGTATCTAATCATCTTAATGATTTCCATGGAATTGTAAGTCAATTAAATTTAGTCAAAATAGTTTTTGATGATGAAATTAAAGCTCTCTTAATCTTATGCTCTTTACCTAAAAGTTGGCATAGTTTGGTAATGGAAGTTAGTAATACTGCATTTACTTCAAATATCTTGAAATTAGATGATGTTGTTAGTGTAATCTTGAATGAAGAAATTCACAAGAAAAGCATAGAGGAAATATCAGGTAATGCTTTAAGTTTTGAAAGCAGGGGAAGGCAAAGAGAGAAGGGTAAGCAAGGGAGATCAAGGTCTAAGTCAAAGATGAGAGGTAGATCCAAATCCAGAAATGGCAGAAATATAATCTACTGGAATTGTGGAAAGAAAGGGCTTGCAAAGAAAGATTGATGGTTGAAAGTTAAAGAATAAAATCAGCATGAAGGTAAAGAAGAAGTAAAAGTTACAGGTATTGTTGCACAAGATGCTCTTATATTTTCTTTGGATAATAAAATAGAATCTTGGGTTTTAGATTATGGTGCCTCTTTCCATGCAAACCCAAATAGGGAATTTTTCAATGATTATGTCCATGAAGATTTTGGAATAGTCTATTTAGGGGATGATGAGCCTTGTAAAATTGTTGGCAAAGGAAAAGTGCAGCTGAAATTGCAGAATGGCAATACATGGGTGTTGAAGGATGTCATGCATGTACCCACCCTGAAGAGGAATCTAATTTCTACAAGAAAGTTGGGGGATGAGGGTTACACAGTAACTCTCACAATTGAATCTTGGAAAGTTTCCAAGGGTGCACTTGTATTAGCCAGAGGTAAGAGAGTAGGTACTCTCTATTTATGTAATTGTATTACTGATTATTCTCCTTTTGTATTATCTACTTCAGATGTAGATGCAAAGTTGTGGCACTGTAGGCTTGGCCACATGAGTGAGAAGGGAATGACTGTTCTTAAGTCAAAAGGTAAGCTTTCATATTTGAAAAGCATAGATCTAGATTTCTGTGAGCACTATATTTTTGGGAAATAGAAGAGAGTGAGATTTCTCAAAATTGGGTCAACAAAGAAGAAGCACAAGTTGGAGCTTGTTCACACAGACGTGTGGGGACCAGCTCAGGTAGCTTCTATTGGAGGATCATATTATTATGTTTCTTTCATTGATGATGCTACAAGGAAGGTATGGGTTTATTGCATAAGGAAGAAATCTGATGTTTTTGACACTTTTAAGAATTAGAAAGCTTTAGTTGAGAATGAAACAGGTTTGAGATTGAAGTGCCTTAGATCTGACAATGGTGGTGAGTACTGCAGCAATAAGTTCAAAACTTACTATTCTATGTATGGAATACATAGGGAAAGGATGGTTCCAAGGACACCTCAGCAAAATAGAGTTACTGAAAGGATGAATAGAACAATAATGGAGTGTGCACAGAGTATGAGGTTGTATGTTAGTTTGCCCTTACAGTTTTGGGTAGAAGCTGTAGATATTGTAGTTTACCTGATTAACAGAGGACCCTCTACTACACTAGATGGTGGAATTCTAGAAGAGGCGTGGACAGATAAAAAGGTAGATCTTTCATTTCTCAGAGTTTTTGGTTTTGAAGCTTTTATGCACATTGATAAAAAGAATAGAAAGAATATGGATGCTAAATCTATGTGGTGCATTTTTATTGGTTATGGCTCTAGAGATTTTGGATTCTAGTTGTGGAATTTAAGAACTAAAAAAATTATTAGAAGCTGTGATGTTGTTTTTAATGAGAAGGTGATGTATAGTGATTAGCTCAAGAAGCTGAATAATACTGAGTAGGGCAATGT
Organism: Torreya grandis; assembly: GCA_037957365.1. NCBI lineage: Eukaryota > Viridiplantae > Streptophyta > Pinopsida > Cupressales > Taxaceae > Torreya > Torreya grandis. The sequence continues at coordinate 358,499 of JARHVA010007184.1, forward strand.
TGATTTGGACAAGGTGACATCCAAAATGAGCTTGTGGGTTATCACACACAGGAAAACATAGACATCAACGTCGGTCAGGCAGGATCTGAGATTGGTCAAGAAGGAACCGATGTTGGTTAGTCTTTAATCAATGTTGGTCAGACAGGAATCGACGTCGATCATGTGGAATCGACGTCAGTTAGGTACAGACCAAGAGATGATCAAAATCAGTCACTGACAGAGACGAATTTGGGTAGATAGCAAGTTGTGAATGAGTCTCAAACACCCATAAGGAGGTTAAAAAGGGTAAGTAAACCTCTGATTCAATATTCCCTTTCTTTATTCTACTTTTTGCTCATTGATGGTGGAGAACCAAAAAGTTTTGATGAGGCAATGCAGGTGGAAACTCAGAAACATTGGGAGCTTGGCATGAATGAGGAAATTGATTCCTTGAAAGAGAACCAAACATGGGATTTGGTTGAGTTGCCAGCCGGTAAGAAAGCACTAAAAACGAATGGGTTTACAAGGTAAAGGAAGGTGAGAATGGATAGATGAGACATAAGGCTAGGTTGGTAGTAAATGGATTTGCACAGAAACCAAGTATTGATTTTGGTGAAATTTTTTCTCCTGTAGTAAAAATGACTTCTATTCAGACTGTATTGTCTTTAGTTGTTATTGAAGATTTACATCTTGAGTAGCTTGATGTTAAGACAGTGTTTCTTCATGGAGATTTGGATGAAGAAATATATATGGATCAGCCAGAAGGATTTGAGGTCAGAGGAAAGGAGAAATTGGTGTGTAGGTTGAAGAAAAGCTTATATGGTCTTAAGCAAGCTCCTAGACAATGGTATTTGAGATTTGACAAGTTTATGATAGAGCATGGCTTCTGTAGATGTCAATCTGACCATTGTGTTTATTTCAAAATATTGGATAATGGTAGTTATATTATCTTGTTACTATATGTAGATGATATGCTTGTTGCAGGTTCACACATGCAGGATATTAATGAGCTTAAGGTAAATTAGCTCACACATTTGCCATGAAGGATTTGGGAGCAGCAAAGAAAATCCTTGGCATGAGTATTAAGAGAGACAGGAAAAATCATAGTTTGATTTTGTCTCAAGAGGATTATGTGAACAAGGTGTTGAAGAGGTTCAATATGCAGGATGCAAAACTGGTAAGTACACCTATGGTTGGACACTTCAATTTGAGCAAAGAACAGTGTCCTAAATCACATGATGAGGTAGATTACATGAGTAAAGTTCCATATGCTTTAGCAGTTGGAAGCTTAATGTATGCAATGGTATGCACTAGACCTGATATAGCCCAAGCAGTGGGAGTTATCAACAGGTTTATGGCCAATCCAGGGAAGGAACACTGGAAAGCAGTTCAGTGGATTCTCAGATATCTAAGAGGGACCAACAATAGGCATTTGTGCTATGGAGGGTCAAACAATTCTCTACATGGGTATGTAGATTCAGATATGGTAGGTGACTTGGATGGCAGGAGAAGCACCATAGGATATGTGTTCACTGTTATTGAAACAGTGGTTAGTTGGATTTCAAAGTTGCAGAAGGTTGTTGCCTTGTCTACTACAGAGGCAGAATACATTGCAGTCATAGAGGCTAGCAAGGAGATGATTTGGATGACTCCATTCATGGAAGAGTTGGGAAAGGAGCAAGAGAGTTGTAGATTATATAGTGATAGTCAAAGTGTAATTCATTTGGCAAAGAATTCATCCTTTCATTCAAGAACCAAACATATACAACTTAGGTACCACTTCATTAGATAGGTATTGGAGGATGGTGAGTTGAAGCTGGAAAAGATCCATATAGATAAGAACCCTGCTAATATGTTAACAAAGTCAATAACAAAGGAGAAGTTGAATCTTCATTTAACTTTTGTTGGTCTTCAAGATTAAACTTGAAGATGGATAAGCTAGAGGATGTTGTTGTACAGGTACAAGTGCAGTTGTTTATCTCCAAGTGGGAGATTGTTGAGTTGTGGAGCTAAAAGCTTCACTAGATGAGAAAATGTGAAAGTTGCTAGAGTTCACAGTCACCATCATCAGTTAGGAGTTGACCAGAGGCTGCCAACATTGATTATGTATCCGTTGACGTCGGTCATATGCAGGTAGATAGGGACCAACATCGGTCACCTGTGCATCCAGAAGTCTATTTTTGAGGTAGAACAGATTGTTTGCATGAAAAGAGTAACTATTAGTATTAAGTCTACATTTCTATTTTTGGCAGGAAAGATTTGAACCTTTGATTAAGAGGTGTATCTAACGATGGAGAATGCATGCTCATGAATCCTAGTATTATATAATAGGATTACATCTTCATAGTTTATTGGATAATACATGTAAATGTCCAAGTGTTGGAGTTGGTTTTAATTGAGAGAGAGAACTCTTGAGGGAAAGAGATCTGTACATATGAGAGGTGTGAGAAGAAAGAGAGATTTCTTCATTGTATTTCCTTCTGGAAGAGTTTAATACAAGTCATTGGGTTGTTTCTTGTATCTCATATTCTTTGTTGTTTCTGATTCTAGTTACTTATTATTTTTGGTTTAATTTTGTGTTTAGTTGCTTACACAAAAGTAATCAATTGTGCTGATAGATCCTAACAGGTCACACCCCCTAAAACCCTACTAAAATAACCACAAACTACCCAAATTCAACTTTAAAGCAACCAAATCCTCTAATTTATCAATTTAAAAGACCACCTACCTCATTCTTCAACCACTGTTAAGGATGAGGCCCACATCCCACTACTCAACTGCATCCTCATCCACCCTACATCCTTAGTCCCAATAGATCACCTCAACATACCTCCAACCAATCAACAATCACCAATTCAACAAAACACATAATCAACCCTCTCATAGAAAATGCCAAATCACCAAATTGCTAAAATACATGAAAATCGTGGGAGTCAATAAGCTAAAAGTGAAAACAACTTTTATTTTTTCACTTTTTATCTTTCATCCTTTTAGGGTTTCCACTTGACCACCAATAGTTGATCTAGGAGCCTTGACCATCGATAGTCAAGAAACCCACATTTAAAATTTTTTTAGACACCCACACCTAAGTGCCAAATTCTTGGAGATTATGTTCTCCCCCAAACCAACACCAAAGATTCAAAAAATACCCTTTCTAACTAACCAACCACCTTGGCATTGGCAATTTTATCTTGAACTATCACATATTTTTGTGATGGCCTTGCCTTGTTCCCTTTTTACCACATTCACCAACCTTTCCATGTTGAACATTTGAATTTGCACCACCTCATGTACAACTAGACCATTTGTGTTTTTCAAGGGATCACTTCTTACCTCAGATACCTAGAAAAACATTAACCCTGTTTAGAAGCCTTGATAGGAATGACCTAATCATCTATGTCTAACATTGTGGCCTGGTTACCCCATCTTCAATCCTTCAAAAAGTGATCTTATTTTTACCAACATTGTCAACCTTCATTTTTGCATGATCTTGGCTATCACACTTAGTCATATTTTATGTGCATGTTTGCATTTCATGCCCAACCCTTTTGTCATCAACCTTATGACTTACCATAAACCACTTGTCAAACCCTGACATGATTTTGGTTTCACCTCATCAACCCCTTGTTTGAGGGGGAACACCTCCTCCCATAATCAGGACAAATAGACCTTTGACCAAGCATTCCATTTTTATTTTTTTGCTTGTTAATTCAAATCTACATAACAAAAAGGGGGAAAATGTAGACACTAAAAAACTACACATGATGGTTCTAGATGTCAAAATTCCTTAAGATACCTTAGTGACCACCTAACCCCTCTTCACCCATTAACGAACCCCTCAGACCTTGGGTTTAGTTAGCTACTAAGCTAACTGACCCAATAACTCACTAACTAACCTTAACCCAACCCCTTTGAACATATCTTGACCAATTTTCCTCTAAACCTTCAACGGTTGATGGTTAGCTTGACCACCAATGGTTAACTTGATTGTCGATGGTCAGGTCTTTCTCACAAACACCAGTTGTGTGTAAGCTAGCATGACACAATTAAATATGTTCATCTTACCCATTTGATAACAAACTTATAATCATCAAAATCATCAACCTATCATCCTAAGGAACCTTTTATCCTCCATCTCTCTTTTCCTATAAAATGAGGGGAGTAGGAGGTGAGAAAGGATCCATGTTTTTATCAAGCACAATCACTTTCAAGTATTCTAGCATACAGGCAATCAAGCTTCCAGCCAATTAGCCATTCTTATAGTAATTCAAAAACTATAACATGGACCCAAACCTCTACCCAAATTTATCTTTAGTTAAATTACAATTACTCTACCAAAATTGATCTAGTTATCAACCAACATTCAACAAGCAATAGGTACAATTTATATTCCAGCTTTGTTTGTTTGGTTTATAGCTTTTAGGCTTGAATCAGACCTCTAACACCTATATTTTGACTTCCTTGCCCATAACCAAACTTTTAACAAACCCTTACTTGGTCATTAACCCATTCTTTAACTCTTTTTTTAGTATCTTCAAATCTATAGGCAACCACTAATGGTCAGCATAACAATTGATGATCACCTTCAATCATCGATGGTTACCCAACCACTGATAGTCAGATTAACTATAGATGGTTAGTCCAACCACCAATGATCACTATGGTAATAAATAATAGTAAGTTATTTCCACCCCTTTACCCCCAACTAGACCTAACTTTCTATATCCCTACCTATTCATAGACCCCTTGCCTAATTTTTTGAACCTGACATGATCTAATTTAACATTAATATTGACTGGCTATTACTATATTTAGTTTATTTTATTTATAAATCATCTATTTCTTATTGTGTTCCATTTTAGTTACTTTTTGTTATTTGATGCAAGTAGTTTACTTTTATCTCTTTCAACTTAACTATTATCAAAGAGTGGACTGATAGCCTCTTAGTAAGCTCATGCTTCTTGGATCTAGCTCACACAAGGTAGTCTACCATACTATATTTATAAAAATCCCTTTTGTTAGTTTTTTCTTATCTAAAATTCATCCTTCCAAGATAAAAATGATCTCTCCACACTCATTTAGATCATACGTGCACAACAACTAGGTTCTTCTACCACACCCTTATTTCTAGTTTCTTATCTTCTTCCTTAAATAAGAAATGAGCAAAAACTAAGAGAAACACAAAGAATGCACTATTACCACAAGTTAAAGGTCATGAGGGTCATAGTTTACCTCATAAGGCTTTAGCTTCCTTAATTCAAAATCCATCACTACAGCATCCTACATAAGGACTCCTCCTAGTCCATCCCTTTATTCCTTCATGATCACTAAAGATTAAACATTAGGGTCAATAAATCTTAACATTGGTGTTGAAGTAAGCCTTCTTTTTAATCACTAAAAAGCTACTTCACACTTCTTTTATTAGATAAATATTTGGTTCTTGCATTACAAATAAGTAATTAAATTAGCTATCTTAGAGAAATTTAGAATAAACTTCCTATAATAGCCTACTAACCCCATGAAACTTCTTACCTCATGCACATTCTTTGTTGTTGGCCATTCCATAATGGATCTTATCTTTCCTAGATCTACTAAGATACCATCTATTAAGATAATATGTCCTATATATTCCATTATCTCATGGAAAAATGTGCACTTCGACAACTTACCATATAGCTTATGCTTTTGCAATCATTGTGAAACTAGTTCTAGATGTTGAAGGTGTTTTTCTTCATTATTTGAGTGTATACAAATGTCATCCATAAAAACCAAAATGAAGTGATCTAGATAATCTCTAAACACTTTTTTCATGAGATTCATGATGTTGTCAGAGCATTAGTCAACCCAAATGGTAACACTATGAACTCATAGTGCCCATAATGAGTTTTGAACCCTATCTTTGGACTATCCTCATCCCATATCCTTAATTGATGGTATCTCACTCTAAGTTAAATCTTATAAATTATCATTACTCCCCACATTTCATTGAAAATATCAACTATACAAGGTAGAAGATACCTATTTTTGATAGTTTCCTTGTTCAACATTTTGTAATCAATACAAAGTCAAAGGGTGTCATCCTTCTTCTTGACAAAGACAATTGGTGTACCCAACTATGACACACTTGGCCTAATAAATCCTTTAGATATTAATTCCCAGATTTGATCCTTCAATTCAACCAACTCAGTGGTTGTCATCCTATATGGTGCCTTAGACTGTGGTTCTGAACCAAGTATTATGTTGATAGAAAAATCAAACTCATGTCTAAGAGCCAAACCCAATAATTCTTCTAAAAACACATCATGAAAATCTCTAAGAAATGGTTAATCTTAGAGATATGGTTCCTTAGATTCCTTCATTTCATTTATATTGATGATAAATGTTTGGCACCCTTTTCCTTAAGCCCTCTTGAGTTACATAGCATAAATTTTCCTAAGCCTCAACTCTCTTTTCTCACCTTGAATTTGTGTTTGGTTTCCAAAATTATCCAAACACTCAACTTTATTAATCTAAAATTCAACCTTGGCCTAAATTTTTCCATGCTAGTTAACTCTTAAGATCACATCATATGACCCTAGTGGTTGTACATACATATCCACATTTGTGAATTTAGGTAACTAAATCTTTGATTCAACTAAACACTTGTCAACCATGACTTTTGAATCATTCCCTTACTATACTGACCATGAATTTTCTATTACTCTAACTCTTTTAGTTAACTTACTAAGCATTCTAAGAGATATAAAACATTGAGTTGCACCTATATCTATCAAAATGGAAACTATATGGTCAAACAAAGTACTTAATAGCTCTATAGGTAATGCCTAAAATTTGGCATGTTGATTTTCCACTACTACATGAATCCACTACTAAAAATTGCCCTATTGAGGATTAGGATATTTACCCTTTGACTTGTCCTGAGGGTAATCATGAGAATAATGGTCATCTCCACATATGAAATAACCTCTAGGTGGTCCTTTCTTATCATTCTATTGGTTTCCATTAAACCCACCTTTAAAACCATTGCCTTGTTTCTTATTTCTTGAACCATTGTTAAACTTGGCATTCTAGTTTTTGAAATACAACTTGGAGTCTCCTCTTCTCTATTTACAATTATTCTTTTTGAATGTTGACTTATAATTTCCAAACTTTTTCTTGAACTTATCCTTGGCCTGTGAAAGATACTTCAACTTTTGTTCCTATTTGACCACCTTTTTTAGAGGTCAATCCATGGTAGAATGCCCATGAAAATCCACCTCTCCACTGATCTAGGGTTTCAATCCCATGATAAACTTTCTGATCTTGAACCTCTCATCTCCCTAGTACTAAGATAAATACTTTAGAAATTTGATGAACTGATCCCAGTACTCATTCACTAATAAGTCTCCCTACTTTAGATTCTAAAAATCTATGAGTTTATGATCAAAATAATGTTTTGGGAGCCACTGTGACTTGAATAATGCCACAAATTGATCGTAAGTAGTGGTGGTCATGTTAAGATTCATTTATAACCTCTTGTTGGCCCACCATGTAGATGCCTCTCCATCCAACTGGTATGCTCCCCATACTACCTTAGTGACCTAAGAGTAGTTTTGAATCTTGAAATACTTCTCCATCTCAATTAGCCATGCTTCAATTCTATCACCTAGAATAGTCCCATCGAACTTAGATGTCTTCACCTTTTTCATGTCTAGAGCCAACACTACATCTACTTGAGCTCTCACATCCTACGGGTTTACCTACTTAGTAGGATGCTCTTTAGGTATATCCTATTTTTCCCCCTTTTCGGACATAAAACACCTACTCTAAATCTATAATATGATCTCTGATCTCATTCATGGCTATGAGAATCTGATCCATCTTTGTTGATTGCTTAGTGGTAGATTGACTAGGATCAAATAGAGGGTTAATGTCATTGACATTTGATAGATCCTCTCCAAAAAGTCTAACTTTCAACATAATCCTTTCTATTAATATAAGGATATGAAAACGTTAGTGGACTCATTATGTCATAGAGTTTGATCCATAGCTCTTATACCACACATAACATTCCCATTGGGATCTACCTAGAAATATGTGATTTTTTTAATTAACATTTAGACATATATACTTTAAATAGATTACACCACAAGAATCTAACTAGTGATCATATAAAATACTTAATGTGTGATAATTGTAAATAAAGTATATTGAATCATATCTCACTTATCACAATCATCATAACAAACACATCTTAATACAAATCTAGAATGTAATTACAATTAACCAACCATGATTAATACATGCCTATAACCATTGTTGTTAATATAAAATGAATAAGTAATTACAACTCATAATGATAATGTTTCAACAATAAATATAATACAATATAATGTACATATATAAGATACACGGATCCCCATAACATAGTTCCCCAGACTCTAGTGCCTATGGCAATCTCAAGTGTTGTCTTAAAAGTAGTACTATTATGGGGATTGAGAGCATCATCTAAGAATGTTTCCACACCAAACATGGACGAATGATCCCCTATACTAATCACATCAAGGAATGTCTCTCCCCTCATGTATGAATAGGTAGTGATGGATTAGGACATTTATAAAACAATTTTAGCCTTTTACCATGTTTGACTAGAGTTGACTTTTCAAGACTAGCCAAGTGTAAGGAAGCTAGGCATACACCAAGGCTATGACAAGAATAGGTGATATGTTTAGACACACATGAGACCATTTAAGACATATGGGAACCTTTGAAAAGTTTCAATATGTTAGGTTTGATCCAATTTGACTAAAAGTAAATTTTGGTCAACACTATCCTCCTATGTCATAGCCAACTTTCATCTATCTTTCTCATGAAGCACTTATCTTTTTTGATCTCATTTAGTACATAAAGATTGCTCTCATTCCTCTTAGCTTTGGCTATTAATATTCTTGATTTTAACCTTATTATCTCACAACCTTTGTCATGAAACATTAGGGTATGTCCTTGAGTACACATTTGAATTACACTCAATAAGTTGTGTTTTAGTCCATCTACATATAAAACATTTTATGGCTTAGTCTTCCCATTGTCCAAACTCAATGCAAATTTTCCAACTATATTAGTAGATGTGTTATCTCTAAACCTTACTAAACCTATGGTATCCTTCTTCAAAGTGATGAATTTGACTTTATATTTTGTCATGTGACTTGAGTAGCCATTGTTTATATACCACTTTATATTTTCATTATGAGTATGAAATCAGTTTTGGCTATCATAGATTCTTCTCCTCTAGATTCTTCTTTCTCTTTCATTTTATCCATAAGGTTTACTCCTTGATCCATTCTTTAGTGTCATGACTCCATATTTTATTAACATGATGGGTTTTTCTTATAGATATTGTCTTACATTCTCTTGAAATGTGTCCTCATTGGTTTCATTTATAACATAGGATTCTACTTATCCATCTATAGTTAATAACTTTATGTTCAAATTTACCACAAGAAAGTCAATAAATAATGAAAGAATCCACATATTATGATTGTTTAACCTTAGTTATCTTTTGATGATCATAGAAAGATACATCACTACCTTTAATGTCCTTTGATGAATAAACACCCTTCTTGGCTTGTTGAATATTGACTTCAAACTTGACTACTTATGCATAGGTCTTGATTCTACTAGCTTCATCACTCCTTGGATGATCAATGTCTTTTAGAAACTAACTCTTCTTGAACTCCTTTTTTTCTTTTCTAAAGTCAAGAATCTATTATATTACAAAAGGATCTTTGACTAACCAACATTTGTTAATATTTCTAGTACTCTCCTCATATTTTTGATAAGTTCTTATCTTGATTGTGTCTTACTTAACTTGTGCCTCTAAAGTATTTATTTTCATTTTAAGCTAGGTGCATTCTTCCATATGATTCTTATATTTTGAGCAACATTCATAGGTTATTTTAATGGTTGTGGATAGATCCTCATTGTAATTATAGAAAATATTTTCTTTATCATAATCCATAATTAAGCTTTCAATTATATCACTTAGATTATTAGGTCTATACAAGGGACTAGGATCTAATACCAATTATTGGAAATAATATGAATGAGAGTGGGTGAATTAGTATTAAAAAAAATCATTTAGTTCCACTTAACTATGTATGAACCATCATAACATGCATGTACATTTCATCAATTATAAACAACAAAACATAAGAGCATGAAACATATGAACATGGCATATACATGGGAAACCCTCATGGGGTAGAAAAATCATTGAATAAACAAATAGACTATAGTCTTATAAGATAAACATCAATATTTAGCTAATCACCTAGTCAACTTATAACACCAACCCTAATCTATCAAGCACCATATTTATAGTCTTTAAGTAAGTACCAACTCAACAAGGAACACCAACCCCTAATTTACCAAGCACCCACTTGGTTTTAGCAAGCTCCAACTTTGAAGGAGGATAAAACCCTCTAGATGACTCAACACCAACTTATACACCTTATTTTTGATCACCTTCAAAAATATGTGTTGCTTATACAATAAATTATGATCTACTCTTTCTGCTCTTCACTCTCTTTAACCCTCTTAAATTGATCTTTAGCTCTCTTTGCTTAACTAACCATTTTCATGGCTTGATTAGTTCTTATGACCTTGATCTTCTTTTGTATAATATTTATTAGATGTTAATGATATCTATACTAGTCTGAATGACCTATTTTTCCACATAAATTATCTATGTCATTTGCTTATCTTGTTCTTCTCTTGCACCCTATTTGCATCCCTTCTCTTCCTTCACTAAGCACACAAAAATAGGCCTAACAGGCTTGCATATATACAAGATATTTGATCATATCCTTATAGTTCATATACATTTTAAAATCACTTAGGTCACCCATAATAGGTTATATCATATAAAAATAACATGCCTTAGTTATGAATCAATCACTATAATAGGTCATCCATACATTAATTAGCCATTACTCCTCCTTTAGTCTTATGGAGACCTAATAGGCCTTCTCAACAACATGTTACCCTTAGATCCTTATTGAATATCATCCAAAAATCTCATGCAGTAGTAAATAGCATAATATACTATAATAACCCTTATCAAATTTTTATTTATGTCTACAACACCTTTTACATCTAACTACCACTTGAACCCTTCTTCAAATTATTGCTTATAAAAGGCATATGTATATATAGAAACTCTGCCTTGATCAACTAAGGTATAGACCCAATTTTTCCAAACAAACATGGAAATAAATTATATAATTAGTAACCCCATGAACCCATGGTCATTACCAAATTCATTTGATGCTTTAATTCAGGGTAAAATAGGCTAAAACACTCCTCTGCAAGATGTTCACTCAAAACTACCAACTGACTCCAAAACATAGTTAAGGAAACATGAACATATGATACATGATTGAATGTATTTAATATATTTTAATTTATGAAAAGTATAATTATACATCCTCAAAGAAACATTAATCAATTAGATCATAAAATCTAATGATAATTGTTGGTCTTACAGACCAATCTTTTGACCTTCTCTCTCACAAACTCTACTAGTCAAATAAGCCAATTTGGCTTCAATGTTCCAACCACTTACACTGAATTCTAATCCTTTGAAAAGCATGGATAGATCATTTAATATCCAAAAAACATCATCATGAATTTTAATTTTCTCACTTTTGTCTGATTTCTTTATAATCTACACCGCAAGGTCTAATCAATGACTAGATAACTTTGATCACTGACTTCTAAAAACTAAGATCTATAACCTATACAAAAATATTCATGAACATCAACTAAAAGTCTCATAATTTTATCTTCATTCACTTATCAACTTTGAATTGGTCAATGTTGTTTTCTACAACAAATCTTCAAAAGACAAGAACTTATCTATATGGTCTTCTCATTCACTTGAGAATCCAATCACACCTAGAGATGCCTAAGTGAGTTGACTTCAAATTCCAATCACTTATATAATCATATAAAATCATTCTGAGTTATTTTGAATAATGTATTCAACATCAGGTCATATTCAAGGTTTTATGAGGGTCTAGACTAACTTCCAATCCTAATGATCATTCATAAAACTTAGTTCCTCTTTATAAAAACTAACACTTATAATTTTTAGCTAGAATCCTTCCTCATATATCATGAACAACTTATATTCCCATCCATCTTATACACATGCCAATAAGTACTGAGAAAACCTTTTCTGGTAGACATCTTTTCATTATGTGTACTCATGAAACCTTGAAATAATTTTCAAGCCTTTTCCTTGGAAACATTGGTCTAAAACTTTATACACATACTTACACCAACTTGACTTACTTCTCTTAATGTTAATCTTCTCACTCATGTCATGGAAACTGATCCTATTACCTCATCTATCCATTACTTTCTTCTTGCTTTCTAAGCCTTGACCTACAAGTCTTATTAAGCCTTGAATTTGACCTTCTTAGCCACTATTTTAACTTCACTTTAGAACTATCCTATGTTCTAATGCCTCTTGTGTATGATCAAGCAACCTCATAAACTTATTCTTCTTCAGAGCTTCAATTTTTTTTTTAAAGCTACTTAAAGATCTTTGGATTTTGATTGTAGCATCTTTAGAGCTATGTACATAGGTCTTTGGAGCACCCATATTTTCAAATCTAATATTCTACTTATTTGAAAGTTCTTCGACATCTCAGACAATCTCACTCATGCTCAAATAATATCAAGTATTCTTTGGAGCATTTTCTTTATGAAGAATTCTCATATTCATAACACATTCAGAGCATCTTCAATTCAAATTACATATAACTTTGGATCATACTACTTCTTCTTCAAAGCTCACACATTTCATCTTTCCACTTGTAAATACTATCTCACAAGGTATACACAAATCATTACAAGATGTTTTATACTTGCTGTACTAACCTTAAGACTTACATGACCAAGTATTTCCACAAGAACCTTTGACATTAACTATATTATATTGGCATCAATGAAATAACCATGCATGTTCATTAGAACCTTTGACATCAATGACAACATTGGATATCAAATTTAAACAATCGAAGACAATGCTCAACATAAGTCTCTACAAAAGAAGTAATTAAATAAGTAACAAGTTGATTTATGTAGTGTTGAATAATTTTTCAATGGTAGAAGCTATAATGTAACCATGTTATGAGGAGTAAATGAGTTATCCCCTCCATTTATTATATGATGCAATGATTAGCTTTGGTAAAGGTGTGAGAGGATGACTTTGGCTAGAAATTATCTCTTGACATTGCTCCTCCACTCAAAAAGACTACATAATTATTCCTTTGGAAAATTAGGTGGCAGCTTAGCTCTAGCTTATAATACCCTTATAAATCATTCTAAAAAATGTGTCTTAGTTAGAACATATATGATAACTACGTGATAATATATTATAAAGTGCAAACATAATATCAAAATGCAAGATGATTTGAGCATAAATATATTTATCAACCAAATTTTCACCCTTTGGAAGGTAGTTCAATCATTCAAAATTTGGAATAATATGGAAATAATCCTAGGATGTGGGTAGCCTAAAGTTGGATTGAATCTCTAGGTTAAAAGTCTATATCCCTTGAGGTATCACTTAGGCTCATTCATTACTATAGGATCATTCATTACTATAATAAATTGCTAAGAAAAGAGAGATGAACCTACTCTAATTAAGGTGACGCATCAAATATACATGACCATTACCAACCAGCTACAAATACACTTCAAACACAAGATTAAATTGCAACAAACACTACTCTAAATATGTTTCTCTACATCAACATTTCACATGAAGATTGTAAAGAATGTTTGGGCTAGGAGGACTAGTAAAAAGGTCATGATATAACACTAATGAATATAAAAATCACTCAACCTTCACACCTCACTTAGACACTTCATAAGACCTGTAAAAAGGATTTCAAACTGAACATAAATTCTAGACAAGGTCAACATACTAAGCAAGTAAATCTAATCACTTGATAAGATAAATTAATCAATCACACACATTGAAACTTGTCAAAGGAGGAAGTAACATAATAAGTTTCTCATTTATTAAATTATTAAAAATGGGTAGGGATTCACCATAGCTAAGTGAAGGATAAAAACATATCCTATAAAGACTCAATTTATATAAAATTAGAGAGAAGAAGAAAAGAAGGGCATAAGAGGGAGAGGTGACAAGTGTCTCATGAGGATTTATAATCAAGAAAGAGTTATGAAATATTTTCATGAGACCCTATAACACATGTGCTCTCTTAAATATGATATTCTCCTCTAAGATGTGTAAGAGTCTTCATCTTGCTTTGACACCTTGTCTTGCTCTTAAAAATTACCCCTTATTTGGCTTATGAATGGATAAGTGGAACTCTTATAGATCAAGGCATGTTGAATTATATTATAAATCTACTCTTGACACCTTTCATGAGTTTTATAATATCTCCCAACTAACATTTTAGTTGGAATCATCAAGTAACTCTATAAGTGTCAAGAAACTCATTGGTCTCACTAGGCCAATCTTGCCTACAAATGTGAAATATTGAGTTCATCTTCACCAAGAAAATATTTATTCATGGATGGAATATTAAAATCATATTATATATTTAACAATTCATTTAGAGTCATCAAACTCTCTCAAAGACCTCATTTTGTACTAGAAGCATTCATTGGGCCTCACTCTTTGTAGCCCTAAGAATGTGTAAACCTTATTGTGTATAACAATGTACAAAGGATATTTTTAAATTAATCATATATTTGGGAACCTAGTAGCATCTTACAAAATTTTAAACAATTTTAGGTCATGAAAGTGATTGGAAGTATCTTTTTCCTTCTCTTATCTTCCCCCAATTAGGCTTCATTGCCTAGAAGATGAAGTTTTTGATACAAACCTATCCGACACATGTGAAACCACCAATGAGTTTGTGATTAAATTTATCCATCATATAACCAACCTCCATGTTAAACTTGAGTTCTTGAGACCATGTGAAAGTGTTAGAACCATGAAATGGTCTCAAAACCTAGTATCTTTTTAAGCTTATTAAAGATTGCCTTGAAAAACTAGGTTTGTTTTAGCATCTCTATGGTGTCTTATATGTATTTCTTAGATTTAATATGTTTAATTCATACCAAATCACCTTCATCAATATTATGAAAATTTTCCATTGCTCAAAACCCTGTAAAACATCTAAAAACCTTGAAAAACATATCATTAATTACAGTCCATATAGTTGAAAGTATAGAAACAATTCATGGTGAGAACCATATTTTAGTGCTTAAAAACATTTAGTAGTTTTTATAAGAATTTAAATTCATCTTATGCTCTTTGGATTCCATTATCTCACATTGGGTCCTTACTATAGTTTTAGGAGGGTTTAGAGTGACTTAAATTCTTAATGATTGTTCATAAACCCTGGGACCTTAATCCCTAAAAAAATGACACAATTTTCAATTCCATTATCTCCATAAACTTTCTCTAAGAGCACAAGATCCCATGCATCCTATCTGTATATTTCCAAGTGTACTAAATTACTCTTTGGGTCTCAACTAGGCCATTGGATAGGGGTTTACATTTTTAGCCTTTGTTCATGAAGGTTGAAGGCCTAAACTAACAAGCAATGCCATAATTTTATATTGGGGCAACCTCTTCACCATATATTAAAGCCACTAGTGTTTCATGGACCAGGTCATGGTCTTACCAAACAAGAGAAATTTTTAGTTTTTGACTGCAGTCATGCATTAAGAGAGCTCAAGGGGACCTAAAAGTCATAAAAGACACTTTCCTTGTCTTCACCTACCTATGGATGGTATTTTAGGGTTTGTGAAAAAAATTTAAACTTACCAATATCCTCATGTTTTCATGTTACCTTCATCAAACCTCTTTTCTCATGACTGCACCTATAGACCCATATTTTTGGTTTTAGGCTCTACAGGCCTAAACAATGTTTATCAACATTAGCCTTACTTTGTATTGGTATGAGGGATATATGAAATTATATTATAATTAAAATATCATAAAATATGAATTTATTTCTGTCATAGACCTCAAATTCTCCTCAAAACTTGTAGGTCTTTTCACTTTATTATGCAAATTTGAAGGTGCCAGCTGACTATGTATGTAGGGTTCAAATGACTTGGTTTGGTCACCTTTCTCTAAACTTTCTCCCTATTTAATTTGAATTTAAATTTAATCCTATCACTTTTATATTATCTCACCCAAACTCCCATCTCACTTTGTAGGTAGCATTCTCTTCTCAAGCTTGGAAATAGCATGTCTTGCTTAGGCTAGCCTGTAGATGTCAGTTTTGAGATCTTATCTATGTCTTAGGAGTTTAAAACTCTTCTAAAAGTCATTAGACATATCAATAACCTTTATAAAAACACTGATAGTTCATAACCCTTCATTTACCTTTTGAAAATGTATCAAATTACTACATATTCACTTGTATACACCTATTATCTTATACCTTCCAAGGTATGGTTATAAGTGATGAATTGAAAAGAATCTAAATATGAGCTTAAAAGTTTATCTTATCCAATAGGATATAGAATTTTTGAGAGTGATGATCCTTATTTAAATCTCTCTTTATTTATCCATAGGATTATTATCCTTTCATAGCATTCATAGGCTTGTACCTTCATATCTTCATACACAGGCCTATGTATGAGTGTTAAGCCTATAGACTCTTTCAAATAAACACTCTTTAGGATTTAAAATGGTTTATGTGTCTTAATTTTTTTAGGTATTATCTCATAATTT
The DNA here is from genome assembly GCA_037957365.1 of Torreya grandis. Classification (NCBI taxonomy): domain Eukaryota; kingdom Viridiplantae; phylum Streptophyta; class Pinopsida; order Cupressales; family Taxaceae; genus Torreya; species Torreya grandis. The sequence goes on from JARHVA010007184.1 coordinate 375,252, forward strand.
CATTTAGTTTGTTATTACACGTGTATTCTTCATATTATCATTTATTTTTATCCAAAATGAGGACCTACAGGTCTATAACCTATAGGTCTACTTTTTTGCTTATATGGGCTGCTAAGAACATCTTCTTAAGTATTTGACACATTGTGATTGTGTAAAATATTATAATTTTCATGTAATATACATAATATACCTATATAATTCAACTAAACACTATGCCATATCAAGTTTGCACATTTTTATGCACGACATGTGCATTGGTTAGCTCATATACAAAGCTTTGGGTATTGAAAGTGAGAGTTTATAGTATTCATTCACATTTTTTATGATTTAAAAGGATTTTTCAATATAAAATGAATTTTTATTAGGTATATAATTTATATCCATGTCTTTAACACCTCTATCATGAGACCTAAGATGCATGGATTCTCACTTACAGGTCTACATACCCGTGAGTGACTAAAACACCTTCCAACCCTCATTGAGAGAACATTTGGATCTAAATTATCATAAATTGGAATTTTATCCTTATAAATTCCATATTAATATTATATTATTTGTTTCTCATTTCCATTTGAACTAAGTTTGATAGTTAGGCCTGTAGATGATTGCTCATGAATTGCACCATGCTTCGAAGAGTGAGAAACATGATATCACTTGAAGGGTTATCTACAAAAACAATTTTTAGAGAGATAAAACATGGATCATAAAATATTTAATTATTTTTAAAAAAATATGAGGCATTTGGAGACTTTTGAGAGTGACAATAATTCAAACCAACCCAATAAACTTGCAATAGGGGTGATATGTTTGATGCACTTGAGACACTATTCTCCTTATTTAATACACCTTATGAGGATGATTTTATTGATTAAAAAAACATTTAAATATTAATTTTACCTCTAAAAACATCTCAAAAAATCCATTCTCCTCCATCAATCTCTAAGTGAAGAAATAAGAGCAAAACTATACCCTAGTTGAATGAACAAGACATAATGACCTCCTTTCACTCTTAACATTTTTTAATAAATTAAATGGGATGAATATTTAAAATAATTACACGAAATTTAATATTATTGTGACCCCTAACATTTCTCAAAATTTTGGCCTCTAGCTTTCTCTCTCATGGCCATACCATGTATTTGAATTTTGTCTTTCTAAGCTTGTGAAGGAAGCGATGGAGGAGAGAGAGAGAGAGTTATCTTCATATCTGAAACCTAAAACTTTATACAAATATTTAATCTGACCTTTATAATATTAAATGACAATCCTAATATATTTTCACCTTAAAGTGAGTTCTTGAAGTCCATATGAGTGCCTTAAATTCCTCCTTTAGAGTGATTTCTTAAGTAACTGACTTGGTATGACTTCCTTGACATGTGCGTTAGTTATATAACTCCATAAAGAACCTTATAGAATGTGATTTTAAGTAATATTAACTTTTGAATATTTTTCAAACATTTGAATTAGTCAAAATAACCTTTTTCTTCATATAAATTTTACCTTAAAGTCCACAAATAAACCTTAAACTTTTAATATCAACATGAAATGTTTATACAAGGTGATTAGGTGTAAACTTGAAGTAAATATAAACCTAAGGACCTATGAAACCTCTTGGACCCACCCTTTCTACCTCATGACATGACTATTCTAGTCTAAGACAAGAACAACCATTACCTTAATCTTTGAAAAGTTATCATAAACAATGTTAATAAGACCTTATGAATACCTTTTGAGGATTATTAAGGTATGTAAAGGACTATAATAAAGTATTAACACATGATAATCAAGTTTTTGCTTATAAGGATTGACATTTTGACCTTGAGGTCAAAATTGGTCATCAAATTTGGTGATTTATAGGGGTAGCTTACTTGTTATGATAATTAGACCCATAACATTGTCCTTCCATTGGGAAATGGAGTCATTTGCACTCAACCTTAGACCTGAACTACACATTAACCAAGACAAACAAACTATTTTGACCTATAATCACATAAAACAAGGACAACACACACAAAGTAAAAGAAACAATACATAGACATGTGTTAGCTAAGCACTTAGGGAACACAGTAAATAAGAAAGCAACTAATATGTACAAATAACTTGGAAAACATTTCTTCCTCTTAGGTCAAAGGGGAAGCTTATGATATATTTTACTCCATGAGGTAAATAATAGCATAATGAAAGCTACCTTTTTGACCTTTTTATTTTTTCCTTCATTATCCTCTTGAATGCCAATCCTTTTGTCATGATCTTAAATGAATAAATGGAAGCAAACCTATCATCTATGAACACATACTCATCTTGTGCTTCAAGATTATTCTCATATTAATTATCAGCTAAAACATCACCCAATGATTATCCATCTGGGCATTATCCTTGGGCCTTCATGACATCTTGAGTGACCTCATAATGCTTATCATCTGCTGTAAATTATCAAGTTCTTCAAGGAGATTTTCATACTCAATCCAAACTTGATCATGATCCTCAATGGATGTATCTTGTCCAACCTCTCCATAAACATTCTCAATATTCAATGTACCTTTATAAAGAGATTCAATCTATTGAATATATTCAAGGTACTATTGCCAATCATCTGTTTTCTCTTATCTTGGATCAATCTGAATTAAACCAACTTGAATAACATCCTCATCTTTATCCTCAAGAGCTATAAATTTGTCAAGAGTCTCAAACCTCTTTATGCAGTCATGATGTGATTTCAAGTCAACTTCTTCAAGTTTAGCTACTTGCTTATTGGAAAAAACTTCAAACTCTTCCAAACTCTTAGCTTATTAATTTAAAGGGCCTTCAACATCAAGACCAGCTACAACTTCAACAAGGTTAGAAGTAATTGAATCTCATTCTTTAAGCATACCATCAAGACCATCTTATAGAACCTCACTTTTGAAAAATGAATTGCCTCTTTCTTATCCAAGTAGATTACCAATGAATATTTCCTCATCAAACACACTTGAATAGTCTTCTTCATATTATCCTTGAATCACACATGTATCTTCAACTTCTTCTTCATTTTCTTACCATATGACAAGTTCTTCCTCATGAAAGGAGATGGTTGGAGGGTGATGAACATGTTAATGAGTTTGGGATGGAATATGAGTCATGGTAGGTGGATAATGAATTTTCTTGAGAATTAAAGGAGATTTATTATAAATTGGGGTCTTGGATATGGAATACTCTTCTAGGAACTATTGGAGAGAAAGGAAGTCTAGTTGGGATATGAATGTCCCATTATCTTAAACCACCATTTCATTACTCTCATAGCCTTTTTGAGGCTCCTTCATAGCTACAAATTGATTTATAACCTTCTCAACTATGACTTCCCTCTTTTCTTGAGTTCCTTATTATATACCTCCAAGATGGAAAAGTTAAATGTTCTTGGGGAGAGGGAAATGGAGCTTTAATAGGCATAAAGTTTTTTTTGGTTTCAAACTCTAAATTTTGTCTTGGGTCAAGATTCTTCATTTTCAACTCCAACTCTTCAATTTTCTTGTCTATACTCTCTTCAAATAGCTTTTTTTGAAGGTGATTAGTGACTTCATGTGGATAAGGATCACAATAATGCTGATATGGGATACAAAAATGACCTTGAAGAGGGATGGGAGGGAATTACATAAGTTCAGATTCTTCCTTGACTTTAACTCCCAAATATATTCTTGTCTCACCTTGATTAATCCATGATTTCACCACTTGATTCCAACTTAGATTCTTTAAAGACTTCTTTGGGGGTTTTTGAGGAAGAGAAGTAGAATCTTGTTCTAAACAATAAGATACTCAACAATAAAATGCTTCTTCTTTTGAATGTTATCTTGGATTGATTTCTAAGAAGGGAAAGTTTGAGGAGTATATAAAGGATTTGAAACCTTTGAAACTCGCTTGAAATGGTCTTTTGAATAATAATGTGTGGCACATATGATGGTTGAGGTAGTATATATGAAGAAACATGGGGATGATAGTGTTTCACATGTTGTGCTTCATGAAATCTTAGCTTATCTTCTATTTTTTCAATGAGACTACTTAAATCCACCATTTCACTTGAGATGCTATTTAAATTTTCTCTATCAATAGGTGCACATCCTTCTATAATTAGTTACAATGGGTCTCTCATATTATTAATGAGATGACTAGGGATATCTTGATCATATTCCATTTGTGTATTAACCCCTATCATATACCTTTCATAGCCTAAGAGAGTTTGATTGAAACTTGAAATGGACTAATTTAAGAAGTGGCTATATTAGTTAGGGAGATCTTGAACTTGAAAAGGATGATTATATGCAACATCATAGTCATATAGGGGAAGCGTAGGCTAATCATAGGATGAATATGACTTATGACAAGGATGACAAAGATCATGGTAAGGATAGTATGACTCATTATAAGACTAATAAAGATCATTTTGAGGCTAATAGGGAATGTTATACGACTCATATTACTTATCCACTTTTATGAAATTTAAATTCACCTCAAACTCAACCATAAAAACTTCATCAACATAATGAATTAAAATGACAAATTACTTTTAACAAGTGACTAGACTACTAGAACCATTTGATTAAGTATGAGATCATCATTGATGTTTTGAATGCCTCCAAAGGCTGATATGTAGAATAATAACATCAATAATCCTTCCACTAATTTGTACCTTAGACCCACTAGACATACCAAAACTATTATCAACCAAATTTTCACCCTTTGGAAGGTATATCAAGCCTTCCAAATTTTGAATAACATGGAAACAATCCTAGGCTATGGGTGGCCTAAAATTAGATTGAATATCTAGGTTAAAGGGTTAGCTCCCTTGATGTATCACTTAGGTTTATTCACTACTCTAATAACTTGATATGAAAAGAGAGAGAAACCTACTCTAATGGAGGTGATGCACCAAATATACTTGACCACTACCAACCAACTACAAATTCACTTCAAACATGAGACTCACTTACAATAGACACTACACCTAATTTGCCTCTCTATATTATCATTTCACATGAAGGTTGTAAAGAATACTTAGGCTAGGAGGATTAGTAAAAATTTAATTTAATGAAACTAATGAAAAGACAACTAACTCAACCTTCACACCTCATTTAGACACTTCACAAGACCTACAAAAAGTATTACAAACTAAACATGAATGTTAGAAAAGAACAACATACCAAGGAAACAAAGCTAATCACTTGATAAGATCAACTAATCAAGCACACACATTGAAACTATTCAAATGAGGAGGTGCAATAAAAAGTTTCTCATTGATTAAATTATTTAAAATGGGAAGGGTTTCGCCACACCTAGGTTGAGGATATAAACATAGACTATCAAGGCTTAATTTATAAAAAAATGAGAGAGAAGAGAATAAGGGCATACGAGGGAGAGGTGAAAAGTGTTTCATGAAGAGTTACTATAAATAAATATTTATGAAATATTTTCATCATACACTCTAATAAATGTGTTATCTCTTTAAGATGATCTTCTCCTCCAAGTGGTATAGGAGTCTTCATCTTGCTTTGACAGCTTATCTTACTCTTGAAAATTGCCTTTTATTTGGCTTATGAATGGACAAATGTCACTCTTAAAAATCAAGGTATATAAATTTACATTACATCCCTACTATTGACACTTTTAATTAGTTTTATAATCTCTCCCAACTAACATTTTATTGGCAATCATCAACTAACTCCTTGGGTGTCAAGAAATTCCTCAGTCTCACTAGGCAAATCTTGTTTACAAGTGTTAAATATTGAGTTAATATTAACCAAGGAAATATTTATATATGTATGGACTATTAAAATCATATTATACCTAGATAAATTCATTTTGAGTCATCAAACTCTTTCTAAGACCTCATTTTATACCAAAAGGTTTCACTAGGCCTCATTCTTAGATCATTAAAAACTTGTAAAACTAATTATTTAGAAGAATTTAAATATTATATTAGGAAATTAATCATATATTTTAGGACTTATTATCCCTTTACAGGTCCAAGACAAATTTCATGCCCTAAGAGTGAGTGGAAGTATCTTTTTTCCTTTTATTCTCTTCCCTCAATTATGTCGCAATTAGGCATCTATGCCTAGAAGACTGAGTTTTTGCTCCAAACCTATACCACACATTTGAAACCACAAAAAAGTGTGAGATTAAATTTATCCATCCTATATTCAACCTCAATGTAAATTTTGAGGTCCTGAAACCCTCTGAAAGTGTGATAACCATGAAACGGTCTCAAAACTTAGTCTCTTTTTAAGCCTGTTTAAGGTTGCCTTGAAAAATAGGTTTGTTTAAACATATCCATGGTGTCTTGTATTTATTTTTGGTATTTAATAGGTATAATTAACCCAAAATAAAATTCACCAATAGTTTTCAAATATTCTATTTCTCAAAACCATTCAAAATACCTAATAACCTTACAAAATATAACATTAATTACAGTTTGTACAATTACAAGTATAGAAAACATTCATGGTAATAACCTACATGGAGTTCCTACTAATTTTTATGATGTTTTATAATAATTTAAAGTCATCTTATGAAATTTAGAGGACATTCTCTCACATCAAGCCCTTATTATGGTTTTATGAGGGTTTAGAGTGAATTAGATTTTTAAAAATTATTCATAAACCTTGGGCCCTTAATCCCTAAAAAAATTCCAAAATTTCCATTTGAATTATATACCTAGAATTTAAATATGATAATAGGATCCCATGCATCTTTTTTTTATATTTATAAGTGTAAGAGGTTGCTCTTTTGGTCTCAACTAGGCCATTGGAGAGGGGTTTACATTCTTAAACTTCATTCAATAAGGTTAAAGGCCTAAACTAACAACCAATGCTATAAGTTTATAGTGTAGGAACCTATCCACAATTTTTAAAATCCACTGGGCCCCATGCACTAGTTCATGGTTTTACCAAGCAAGATAAAGTTCAAATCTATACTACAATCATGCATTAAGAGAGCTCGATGAGGTTTTAAAGGCCTAAAAGGTGGTATTATTATCTTCCCCTACCTGTGGATGTTATTGTATGGTATATGAAAAAATTTCAGACTTACCAATGTCCTCTTGTTCTCATGTTACCTTCATCAATCCTCCTTTCTCATGATTGTACCTGTAGACTTGTATTTTTGGCTTTAGGCTCTACAAGACTAAACAATGTTTATCAACATTAGCCTCACTTTTGATGGGTATGATGGCTATATTAAATTTTATTTTAATTATAATATCATATAATATGACTTTACTTTGTCCACATACCTCAAATTCTCCTCAAAACATGTACATCTTTTCACTTGACTAGGCAGATTTGAAGGTACCAACTGACTATGTATGCAGGGTTCAAATAACTTAGTGTGGTCACCTTTCTTTGAAATTTTTCCCTATTAAATTTCACCTTAAATTTAATCCTATAAATTTTATATGATCTCACCCAAACTCCCATATCATTTTTTAGGTATAATTCTCTTCTCAATCTTGGAAATAACCTATCTTGCTTAGGCTAGCCTATAAGTGTAAATTTTAGGACATTGACTGTGTCTTAGGAGTTTATGACTCTTCTTCAAGTCATTGAACACCTAATTAAAATTTATAAAAATAATGGGAGTTTATAACCACAAATTTACCCTATTCAAAGTTATCAAATCATTACATATTCACTTGTATACACCTATTAGCTTATATGTTCCAAGGCATGGTTGTAAGTGATGAATTGAAAATAATCTAAACACGAGATTGAGAATTGATATTTTCCACTAGGATATGGTAATTATGAGAGTGATTAACATCATTTAAATCTATATTCATTACTATAAATTATTATTATTCTTTCATAACATTCAAAGGCTTGTACATTCTTATCTTCATATACAAGCTTATGTATGAGAGTTAAGCCTATAGACTCTTTCAACTAAACTCTCTTTGGATTTAAAATGGTTTATGTGTATTTATTTGTTTTTTTATTATCTCATACTTGCATTGAGTTTGTTCTTTCACCTATGTACTTCATGTGACCATTGGGTTTTTATCCAAAATGAGGACCTATAGGTCTGTAACCTTTAGTTATGCCTTTTTGCGTCTATGGATTGTTAAGAACATCTTCTTAAGTCTTTGACACCTTGAGATTATGTCAAATCATAATTTTAATTTCATCTTCTCAATATCCCTATATAATTCAACTAAACACTATGACATCTCAAATTTTCCCATTTATAGGTACGACCTATGCATTGGTCAGCTCATATACAAGGCTTTGTGTATTGAAAGTGAGAGTTTATAGTATTTACATACACATAATATTTTCAAAATTTATCAATTACTAATGCTTTATATATTTAAATAACCTATTGAGTCTAAATTTATTTTAGTGCATGCCTTAAGGGGTGCATTGGGAAAGGGGTGGGTAGACCATTGGTGCTTCATAGGATTGTTATCCCTTAATGCCATTTGTTACCAATCCAACTAGCTCCTAAAACCATTACCCTAAGCTTTGTCTCCTATTTTGTGAACTCCTCTAGTATTTTACTAGCTTCATTTTCTCTTTCCCTAACCTAAACCCATTTATAACAATTTACATGACTATGTCAGTTGTGTTGACCTTGTATTCTTATTGAAAAAACTTATTTATGGTATAGGTTGGCCTCTGGCTGACCTAGTGAGTTTTTGTCAATTATGATACAAGGTTGACCATGTTGACCTTAGTGGCCAATTTTTTTTGAAGGTTTTAGGGCTAGATATGCCTATATAAACAAATTCATTTCACTATTATTAGAGAGTAGACAAGAGTTATTATTTATTTATACTTCTTTACAATCTGCTCTTTTACCATTCTACTTGAGGAGTCTTAGTTTAGGGTTTTCTACTTGGATAATAATCTAATATTGTGGAGAAGTTTTGGATACTTTGGCCTTTTTTAATCCTTACAAACCACAAAAACCTCTTGTGAAGCACTTTTATCCAAGGGAGAGATTTATTCTCGATGATTTCATCTTTCAGGTAAGTATCTCTAACTTTATTCCTCTCTTTAGTAGATAAAAGTAACATAAGTAATGGTTTTTAAATCTCTCTCTCTCTCTCTCTCTCTCTCTCTCTCTCTCTCTCTCTCTCTCTCTCTCTCTCTCTCTCTCTCTCTCTCTCTCTCTCTCTCTCTCTCTCTCAATTCAGTCCTTCATTACAGTTCTATTTTTTACAAGTTTTTATTCTTCAAAATTGCAATCCTATAATAAACCAGGTCAATCTAGTTGACCTAGTTCTGTACTCTATCTTCTATCTAAAATACTAAGTTGACCTATTAGAATTAGTTCTTAAGGACTCTTGATTCTACAATACATTAAATACCTTGTTGACTCTATTTTTTAATGTTTGCATATACTATCATCAGAACCAACTCTATACCATGATTAAATTAGGAATTAACAAATATATGCTAGTAATTAATTCACACTTCTATTTTCAGTTATTTGCATGCTTAGAGTAACTCATATAGTATGATTAGGTGGTTTTTAATATACCATTTAGTTTCACTATTTTTCTATTTTTACATGCATTACCAAATCACATTATTTTAAAATACATTTAAAAATTTGTCTATTTAAGGCCTACCTACTTGGATTTCATCACCAAGGGGGAAGCCAACTTGGTGTTTTGGCCAAATATAAACTTGTGGTTAATGGTATATATTAGCTAAGCACCAGACACCCTTATCTCAATGAGATTGTAAAGTGTGGGGTTAGGCCCCAATACCAAGCTAGTACTATTACCAACATAGATCCCTTTCAACCTAAACACCTTGAAACCATCCATAAATTACTTTCTAATTCCCTATTTTTATATAAATTCCCTATCACACTTAAAATAACATTTTATAATAATCTAAAAACACTCAACATTACCACTTAGTTAATATTTATGTTTCAGTTGATTGCTTGATCTCTTCTCATTATATGTTGTATAACAAACACTTACATTGGCCAACATTTGTGAAAGGTTTTGTGTTGTGTTTCAATTGGATCATTCTCATTGATCCAATTATTTGTGTGTTTGCTTCCACTTTTTGCTTGAATTACATTGCAAAATATTTTGTTATTTTCAATACACTATCAGTCTATTTGACACAATATTTTATAGATTGTCTTTTCACCTGCTTGTAATGCTAAGTTGACCTAGTTGACTTTGTATCTTTATCAGACTATTTTTTTCCTATTTATAGTATAGATTCAACTTGGTTGATTCTATACTCTTCTCAGGCCCTATCCAATAATATGAAGTCAACCTAGTTGACTCTGTACTCTAATTATTTACTTTACTTTGCTTTGTTCTTCTATCTATCTACCTTAATTATCTATCTCTATTTCCTTATGATTTTGTTCATTTCCTCAAATCATCAGGAAATCCCCTATTAGAATCTTCTTGGACAACTTGAATCTATGTAGACACTATATGGGATATTTATTCCTCCATCTTTTTTCCTCCCACGAGAACCTTCACTCTTGGAGTACCTCTTCCCCTCCTTCATCTATGGATTTTAACATGGTTCAAATCACACTTAAAGATGAATTAGGTGGATCCAATCCTTTTTTACCTATCAAGACAATTCTCATCTTCAAGCTTTTAAACATAAAGTGGGATCAATTGGCACAAGTCTATCTAACAATCCCACTAGTAATCCACCTTCCAATACCCCTCCACCCAATGCCAATTTGGGGAATTCTCCTACAAACACCAACCTATATGACTCAACATCTCAATAAACGAACATAATGTAAACTTCTAACACATCTCAAATGATGCAATTACAACATCATTTGATCAATCTAGATAATTAGCCTTTGGTTCTCAATCCTTAAGAAAATCCAAATTTTATTCCTCCACCTCCTAAAGATGCCTCAAGAAATGTTATTTCTCAACCTATTATGAATAAAAAAATGATTCCAAACATCAAAAATGAGCCTTTATCTCCTTTCATTATGCACATTAATATTGGTAATATATCTCCAACTATCAAGTATGATGGGAGTTAAGACCCTGTATCCTTTCTCAAAACATTTGGCAATCTCTATAAAGAGTGGATCCAAACCATAACTAAACCTCTAGTTAAAACCTTCACTGGAAATGTATTGTAATGGTATAACTAACTTCCCCAACATTTCATTTGGTAACTTTAGTATTTATTCAATCCTCTAGTTAAATAGTTTCAACATAATGACCTTCCCAAAAATTACTTTAGCCATGTCATCAATGATAATCAAGCTCCCACCGAATCAGCTCATGATTTTATCAAATGAGGGAAATATATAGCCCATAATTTTGACCATAAAATGAAAAATGATAATTTATTCAAAATCTTTATAACTTCTTTAACTCTTTTTCTTCAATATACGTTTAAACTTTTGCTCCTCAAATGCTTAACAAAACTATTAACCAAACTAAACACCAAGACTTCCTCATGAAGCAATTCAAACCTAATACCAAATTATTTAAAGGATATTTTCAAAATTATACGAATCCCATCATCATAAATACTCAAAATAAACCAAGAGTTTCCAAAGCTAAAACTCCCCCATCTTCTCGCATACCACTAATTATGCATCAAATGAAACAATTCTTACTACCTTATAAACCCTTTACTTATTCTAATAATCCTCTTAAATGATATGACCCTAATCAATTCTATTGGTTCCATACTGACATTGGTCATTCCCGTCAAATTTGTTGAGGGATTACTAATTTTTTTTCTCTTACATTCTTGGTGCTTCCTTCAATCACAAAGCCATGATCCAACTTTGTCATCAAGAGCACAACACTACTTCTCAAAATGACAAACTCACAAATATTCTTATTCTAATAACCAAAAATATTTTCCACATCTAATAATCAACAACATACCAAGGATGTTTGTGCTTTTGATGCTGACTGTGACCAATATTACAATAATTATCAATATGTTAATACCACTAAGGTCAACTATCATCTCAAAACCAGCTCAAAAGGATCCCATCATAAAAATTAAGAAACCATCTTTGGAAGAATAACTTATCAAAGATACTACGACCACTACTTTAGTTTTTAAAGCCCATGAGGAACCACCTCCTTCTTTTGAACCCCCAACAACTTCCATTCCTTCAAAATGTACCTTACTTTCTAAACCTTGCATAGGTTCTTCTTCTAAATCCCATTAGAATTTTCTTGAAGAACTTAACTCCATGCCTTGTAAGATTCTACTTATGGAGTTAGTTCTTACTTCCCATTATCATCTCAAATTCCTCATATAACAATTACAAGAAATTGAAGAACCATCTTCTAAAGATGAATAACCATCCTCTATTGAACATTAACCTACCAATGTGTATACCATTTAATCCATGTGTCCTTCTTACAAACCGTCTATTAAATTTATTTAAGAGGACATGATTAATAATGAGATACTGTCATGTCCCCTTTTTTAGTTGACATGTCCAGAGTTGATGATTACCCTATTATGCGACCCTCATAGGCTGATGGGATGGATAGAGGGTCTTGATGGAGAAGGGTTGGATTTCGTTCGGGGTCTTTTAGACATGAATTAAGGGAGATATTAATATTTGATTGATTTAATCAAATATTAATTATTTGGTGTAATTTTAATTAATTATTAATTATTAATTAATTATTAATTATTAATTAGTGGTCTAATTTGAGGATGCAAATTCTAAATTAGGAACTGGTCTAATTTTAAGACCATAGTTCTAATTTAAGGAAGCCCTAAGTCTAATTTAAGGGAATCTAATTTTAGCAAGCACACCTTTGGAAGGGTATAAGAATCTCTCATGGGAGAGAGTTTCTATTCATGATTATTATTGATATTGATTCTTGTTAAGAAATTCTTCTGTGAAGACTGAGCCAAGGGTTCCAGGATTCCATTGGCATTGAAGAACGTCAACTCTTCATTGTGTGCGATTCAGAGGTTGTGAGAGATCAGCCGATCTATTGCCAAATTGCATTGAAGAACGTCAACTCTTCATTGTGTGTGATTCAGAGGTTGTGAAAGATCAGCCGATCTATTGCCAAATTGAGAGATAACTTCATACAGAAGCTATCACAGGTATTTACAAGTTTGAGAGATAACTTCACACGGAAGCTATCACAAGGGTTTACAGGTATTTTCATTATTTGGGTTTTGATTCCAAAATTATCCAGATATAGATCTTTTGTATTAGCCCATAATTCTATAGATCAAGATCAAGCATACAGGTTGTGCAATATCAGCGGCCGTACGACTTCCGTACAGATCCATGAAAATCTATACGCATTTACAAAAAGTTTAGGTACCGACATCGGTGAATAGAGACCTACAGAGACCGACATCGATCGACTTATCACTGACGTCGGCAAGTTAACGACTACAGGTCAATCGACGATGGTAGTATAACTGATGTCAGTGACTGTGTTTTTTATGTAGCAGGCTGAGACGTACCAGATTCAGACCAGTTTGTGGAATATTCAGGCTATAAGGCCGTACTTTCAATATTCTTTGTATACTTGACAGAGGATCTCTATTGTAAGCTTATGAGCAAATAAATAAGAATTTATACTGTGATTTATTTATCTATTTGAAGATATTTTGCAAAAATTCAGATAAGCAATTTGGAGCTTTTGTTTTGATATTCGAAGGGATATTACAGTGGTATCAGAGCTAAATCCTGCCATCCTGAGGGGGCTGACAATCTTATGCAGCCATAAGGGTTAGGATCACACAAGTATAACACACGCAGTAGAGCTTTGCTTGAAGGTACACAAGTTTTAGAACAATCACCGGAAGACATGAGTGACGAAATTGATAGGACCCATATTCCTCACTATCCTAGAGATCAAGATGATGCAGAGGTTCTACTTACTCTTAGAGACATACGAGAAGGGCAAAGGCAGAATAACGCAGTACTACAGTAGTTGGCAGTAGCACTGCCGAGATGGGGTACTCCAAGGGGACATTCCCCACATCGTGACGAAATCAGGAGTGATGTAGGATCACGGAGAGGCCTTGGGACAGCTTCTCGTATAGCTAACAGGCCTACTAGGCCTATCTTTGTGAGATAGGAGGCAGAGGAGGTGATAGCAGGTGAAGAGCATGAAGAGGAATTTACAGACACACTTAGGGCAGCAACTAACAAGTGGGCGTCATTACCACCTGTGGTCAGGGAGATGATTACTTTTGACCGATTCCTCACACAAAGGAAAGAACATTACCGAGGTCAACAGAATGGGAGACCAAGACCCCAGAACACTGATTTGAAGCATGCTACGAGCAGGCTCACACTAGCGACATTCGATGGTAGTGGTAAGGTGATAGCACAGGCCTGGGTGAGTAAGCTAGATACATTTCTCACATTGCAACCAATGGGTGAGGAAGATCCTATCAGGTCTGTGACATTACATCTTGAGGGAGTAGCTCATGATTGGTGGCACCACAGGATGGTGACACTTCATCATGATCGGATTACATCTTATCAGGAGTTTGTGGATTGACTGGTAGAGCGTTTTGACAGGAGGGATCCAGAGTCCTATTTCCGAGAGTTGGCACAATTATGCCAAAGTGGCAATCTAGAGTCTTATATTGGTGACTTCCAAAAGTTATCAGTTATGGTTCCTGACATTTCAGAGAGGTGACTTGTGGTACTCTTCATGGAGGGATTAACAGAACCATTGAGAGGTTGGATCAAAGGCTTTGATCCTCCTTCATTACAAGAAGCTATGAAGAAGGCGCGCAGTATAGAGATGGCAGCCCCATCAATTAGATCTAACTCCAGAGGTACTTCTTCATCTAGAGACCATAAGCACTCCAACGGGGATATAGAGAGACCAGATTTTAACATAGATAAATCTGGGGTTAAAAATGATTCAAAGGCCAATCCAGCAGCACCACCTTTGGATCGTGAGGCTCTTAATGATCTACGTAGGAAGAAGCTTTGTTTTTACTGCAAAGGTCCATATGATATCCATCACGATTGCCCTTTGAGACCTAAGGGCAAAGCAAATCGTGTGATGTGGGCGTATTATGAGGATGCAGAATCAGAAGATTCCGAATAGTAGGATAGTTCTGAGGAGGTAGAGGCTTCAGAGCCTAAGGCAAAGGCAGATTTAGAGCTTCATATACAAGAGGCACGCCTATCCAGCATTCTGTTGGATGAGTCATTTAGACTCCGTGGAGTTTTGGTAGGGCAGAAGGTTACCACCCTTCTTGATACAGGAGCCACACATAATTTCATAGATGCTAGATTTGTGGAGAAGCGTGGAATCACTACTGAAGATTTTGAGGGAATTAGAGTTAAGGTAGCCGATGGTCACACTCTTAGGTGTGAGCGCATGATTAGAGACCTCCCATTGCGCTTGAACAACTATGAGTTCAAGGCTAATTATTATGTAGTGAACGTGGGGGACATAGAATTAGTTTTGGGTATGAAGTGGCTTCATTCATTTGAGGAAGTTACTCTTCGTCTCAAAGACATGGAGGTTCGTTTTGAAGTTGATGGGAAAACACATATTCTTAAGGCAATACGGGGCAGCAGCTTTAAACATATGTTTTTTCATCAGATGGAGATGCCTATACTGCATGACATGATAGAGTGCGATGATGAGTGCACATTGGCACCAACACAGGAGATATATGAGGACGAGCTTTGTCTTGAGGTGAGTTCAGTTCAAGAGTTAGCACATGTGGTAGGGACTCAGCTTTCTGTTACAGGTGGGTCACATGATGATGATATGAGTATGTCTAGCATTCACATTCTCGATTCAGATATTATTCAGTGCCTGGAGTTCATGTTGATTGACAGCGGTGGAGATCATGACTACATCTGGGATCCAGGAGGGAAATTGATTGGTTTATCATTCAGCGATTGCTTGAGGGCAAGCAATTTTGGGAGGGGCAGATTGTCATGTCCCCTTTTTTAGTTGACATGTCTAGAGTTGATGATTAGCCTATTATGCGACCCTCGTAGGCTGATGGGATGGATAGAGGGTCTTGATGGAGAAGGGTTGGATTTCGTTTGGGCTCTTTCGGACATGAATTAAGGGAGATATTAATATTTGATTGATTTAATCAAATATTAATTATTTGGTCTAATTTTAATTAATTATTAATTAATTATTAATTATTAATTAGTGGTCTAATTTGAGGATGCAAATTCTAAATTAGGAACTGGTCTAATTTTAAGACCATAGTTCTAATTTAAGGAAGCCCTAAGTCTAATTTAAGGGAATATAATTTTAGCAAGCACACCTTTGGAAGGGTATAAGAATCTCTCATGGGAGAGAGTTTCTATTCATGATTATTATTGATATTAATTCTTGTTAAGAAATTCTTCTGTGAAGACTAAGCCAAGGGTTCCAGGATTCCATTTGCATTGAAGAACGTCAACTCTTCATTGTGTGCGATTCAGAGGTTGTGAGAGATCAGCTGATCTATTGCCAAATTGCATTGAAGAACGTCAACTCTTCCTTATGTGCGATTCAGAGGTTGTGAAAGATCAGCCAATCTATTGCCAAATTGAGAGATAACTTCATACAGAAGCTATCACAGGTATTTACAAGTTTGAGAGATAACTTCACACAGAAGCTATCACAAGGGTTTATAGGTATTTTCATTATTTGGGTTTTGATTCCAAAATTATCTAGATATAGATCTTTTGTATTAGCCCATAATTCTACAGATCAGGATCAAGCATACAGGTTGTGCAATATCAGCGGCTATACGACTTCCATATAGATCCATGAAAATCTGTATGCATCTACAGAAAGTTCAGGTACCAACATCGGCGAACAGAGACCTACAGAGACCGACATCGGTTGACTTATCACCGACGTCGGCAAGTTAACGACTACATGTTGAACGACGATGGCAGTATAACCGACGTCAGTGACTGTGTTTTTTATGCAGCAGGCCGAGATGTACCAGATTCATACCAGTTTGTAGAATATTCAGGCTATAAGGCCGTACTTTCAATATTCTTTATATACTTGACAGAGGATCTCTATTGTAAGCTTATGAGAAAATAAATAAGAATTTATACTGTGATTTATTTATCTATTTGAAGATATTCTGCAGAAATTCAGATAAGCAATTTGGAGCTTTTGTTTTGATATTCGAAGGGATATTACAGATACTTATTCATGTCGATGATCCACCACTATTCATTATAATAACCATTAATACTACCCTTATTCATAAATTTTTAGTTGATAAAGGCTCTAATATTAATGTGACATCTTTGTGGCTCATCCAACAACTTTGCTATATTAAAGATCATCTCAAGCAATCCCACCTTACGTATCATGGATTTGATAAAATTAATGAAAATCCACTTGGTTGTATTTGGATTTCTTTAATAATCAAACCTAAAACTATTCAAACTAAACTTATGGTCCTTGATTTTCACCTATCTTTTAACATACTCCTTGATCACCCTTGGAATCATAGAATGAGGGATATCACCTCTTCTAGTAGCCAATACATCAAATTCCTACATAATTTCAAATGTTATAATCATGAGGATAATAACAACCCTTGGAGTATTCAAATTCCCAATCTAAAATCCTAATATCATATTCCTGCCATTCCTACCATCAATAATGATCCCTTACCTAAGTTCATTAACATCAATCTAGACTTACAGGTTACTCATGATGATTTAGATGATAATGAAACTAATTACTTGCAACACTACTAATCTACCTCCTTACATATAAGAGGGGCTTCCTCCTTATTTATTACCTCATGGTTGCATTATTCCTATAATTGATGAGATGACTAATTTCCCCCTCCATGTAATGCTTAGAAACATTCTTATCCAGAATATGCCTTCACATTAAATGATTATAGAGTGGCAAAATTATTCCAATATCCTCTAATCATGTCTCCATGAAAGTTTAGTGACCTCAAAATTTAACCTTCTAAAACTCCCCCTGAATCTCAAGCATATACCATTTTTCCAACCTATAATGATAATCACATCATGGCCCAAGCTTAATTTTTAGACTTATGTGTTTAAAATTATTTTAAAACCTTATTTAAAATACATGATTTCAATAAGGATGTTCACGCCATTTCCATAGATTTTGAATTAGCTCCCAAAGGTCATGTACCTCCTACTAATTCTCCACTTCTTGATACTCCTTAGGTGATAGAACAAATCCTACCTTTTGAACCTTCATAGATTATTCCATATTTTGTACTGCCTATAAATCCCATAATTATATCTGATTATTTCCCCATCAATGAAACTAATGACACACCATTCTCATCTAATCAATCTACTCCTTTGACTCTTGAGATTACATTAGATGCCAAGACAATAGATGTCCATCAAATACATTCTAAATATGATAGTCATGGTAATCAAATTCTTGTTCTCAAATTATATGTTTATTATTATGGGCCTCTTCCCACTTTGCCTAGTGATGAAGCTATCCTTGAATTACTTCATGCCCAATAACCTCAACTTCCTTAGCAGCATCACAAACTTGGGAATTTAAAAAATAAAGCCCCTTTTTTCAACAATTTCATCACTAGCATCGAACCTAAAACTAATTCAAATTCTTATTTACCAAATGAGCCATACCATTTCTAATATAGAAATGTTATGCTTATCGAAGAAAATAATCGCATTAGATATGGAATTCTATTATGCCATTGAACTATTAAAGTTTCTCATGAACTCACACCTACTAAACATGTTAACTTTAATTCATTTTTCAATAAATATCATGAGATATTTTCCTAATCCTATGATGACATGCCTAGTATTGACCCTAGAATTATGATGCATAATATCATCACTTATCTCGATGCCAAACCTGTGCACCAAAAACAATGGAAATTTCCACCCAAGGTTTCCACCTTATGTCACCAAAATATTATCAAGCTTCTTGATGTTAAGTTTATCAAACTAGTTGAATATTCTGAATGAGTTTCTAACATAGTCCCTATTCAGAAAAAGGTCACCATTGTAATTCACATTTGCATTGATTTCCATAATCTTAATCTTGTTTATCCCAAAGACAATTTCCCTTTACCTTCAATAGATGTCATTATCTATTCCACAAGTGGTTATGAAATGTTATCTCTTATAGATGGCTTATCGGGATATAATAAAATCCACATTGCCCATAAAAATCAACATAAGACCACTTTCACTACATAATGGGCCACATATTGATATTTTAAAATGCCCTTCAGACTCAAAAATGCCATAGCTACCTATCTACAAGCAATGAATCATATCTTTCATGATCTTATTCACAAAATTTTAGAAACCCATATGGATGACCTCATTGCTAATTCTAAATGTCATAAGACTCATCTTTCTAAACTTGCCATCATCTTTGACCATCTTCTTAAATACAAAGTTAGACTCAATCCTAACAAATGTGTCTTCAATATCCAGGATTAATTCTATAGTCAACATGCTCATTCTTTGATCCATTATAGATATTTTCAATTATCTTGGTAAACTTGGGGCAATTAGATGATTCATCCCCAAAATGGCTTACCATATCCATTATGTCAATTATCTTCTTAATAAAGGTAATTATCTAAAAAGGATAGACCCCTATTAAAAAGTATTTGATAATATAAAATAATCATTGCTTCATCCACCTACTCTTCATCCCCCTTCAAATGATAAAACTTTGATCATATATACCTTTTCCACACCCATATTAGTTGACGAAATGCTTTCCCAATAAGATGATACTGAAAGAGAATATGGCATCTACTATATCAACTGAGGCCTCATTGATTATGAGAAACATTACATAAAATTTGAACATGACTGCCTCACCATATATTTTATAGCTAGAAAACTTCAACATTATATGCTTTATTAGACCACTTATGTCATCATCCATTCTAATCCCTTTCGTCAGTTCTTATCTAAAGCCTTTCTTCATAGAGATAGAATTTTCAAGTGGATGGTCCTTCTCATGGAATTTAATCTCTAAATTATTACTCAAAAATTTATTAAAGGACAAATCATCAATAATCAACTTACCATAACTCTCATTCCTGCTACTAACCACCTTCAAGATAGTCTTCTTGATGATAATATTATTTATATTGAAGGTATCAACCAAGCCATATCCCTTAGATATTACTTTCATAAATTCACTATTGATCTTGAATCAAGTAATCTTGATGAATCTTCTATCCCCCCTGATACTACTCAACTAAAACTAGTTATTGAAGAGCTTCCTAAAATCAATATTGATTTACACAAGGATACTTGGACCCTTCATTTTAATAGTGCTAAGTGCCTCTAAGGAGCTAGGGTAGGTTATATTTTGATAAGACCTCTTGTAAAAATAATTCCTTTGGATTTTCGCCTAACATTTGACATCACTAACAACATGGAAGTGTATGAAGCTTTAAGATTAGGAATTAGAGTTGCTCTTGATTTAGATATCCAATACCTCTATGCTTCAGGTGATTCCCAACTCATTTTACACCAATTAAATGGTGATTACTAATTCAAAAGTGAGACTCTCATTTCCTATCATCAAATTTCAACTACTCTTGCCAAATATTTCATTTCTTTTACCATCAAGGCTATCCCTTGAGATCAAAATTCTATTACTGATTCCCTTGCTTCTTTAGCATCTCTTTTTCATCCAAACCAAGTTATTATTGATCCCAATTTTATTATCCAAATAATAAAATATCTATCTTTTACTCAACCAATGGATTCATGCATCTTCCACATTAAGGCCATCACCACTCGACAAAGCCCATGGTACAAAGACATCATTCAATTCTTGGAACATCAAACTTATCCTCACAACCTAGATTCTTGTAAAAATACTTGAATTCATAAATAAGCTTTTAAATATGTATTTTTTCATAACATCCTATATTATCATAATATATAAGGTACCTTGCTCTATTGTTTTATGCAAGATGTGGTTCCTCCTCTTCTTAAATAAACACATGGGGGCATTTGTGGTGGCCATTGTAGTAGACATGCTACAACCCACAAATGCTTATATATGAGATACTTTTAGCCCACTCTTGAAAAATATGCCATAGAATTTACTAAAAAGTGTACTCCTTGCCAAATTCATGATGATTCAATTCATTCACCTCTAGCTGAGCTTCAAACCATAGAATCTACTTGGCCATTCTCCATATGGGGATTAGATCTCATAGGCAAATTACCTCAATCTTAACATGGGCATGTCTTTATAATAATAGACATTGAATATTTTACCAAACGGGTTGAGGTTATGCCCCTTGTTAACATAAATAGTACCACCATATCCAAATTAATCCTTAATAAAATATTTCAACACTTTGGTGTCCTTCATACTATCGTTTCCTATAATAGTCTTAATTTCAAAAACAAAATGTCAAACAACATTGTCCTAAATTTAAAATCAATTAAAAAATTTCCACACCCTATCATCCATAATATAATGGCCAAGCCAAGGCCACAAATAAAATTATTAATAAAATTTTCTAATAATAAATTCATGAAACCCACATGGATTGGCACCTTTATCTCTATCTTACTCTTTGGGCCTATCGCACTAGCATATATACTGCCACTAGGGAAACAGTGTTCTCTCTATTCTATAGTTTGAATTAGTCTTTCCATTAGAATTTTAGCTTCCATATATTCATATATCTCTTCATGATATCATACTCAATGAAGAATTATGTGAATCTCACCTTCATTCTCTTGATCTCCTTGATGAACACCGTCTTTATGCTTTGCAACATAGTCACCAATACAAGGCCTATATTTCCAAACAATATAACAAATGAGTTAAAATTCGCATGTTTAATTTTGATGATATTATCTTTAAATTAGACTAAACTCATGACAAAGAAGGTAAATATGCCCAAAAATGGTGGGGTCTATATTTATTCAAAGATATTCTTGGTCTAAGTACTTTTCACCTTCAAACCAATAAAGGTCATATTTTTAAATAACCCACCAATGCGTAATTCCTCAAGAAGTATTTTGCCTAAATCCTTCCCTTATTTTCATGCTTTATACATGATATCCATCTAACACTTTTTTTAGGATACTTACATGGGTCTCACCCTCCATAATAGCTCTCTATTTTCACAAACCTCAGTCCTTACTTTTGGTCTGTTCATTTCCTTTTTTTATCATGAGTTACATTGTCAAACCATGGATAAGACCCTCTCTTCCTCATGATGTACTTTTATACTCTTTGTTTTCTCATTTTACAACACTTTTTGACATCCCTTGGGTTACTCTTTTATGATTCATAGTGTAAGATGATGGATAAGACCTAGTCTTCCTCACAAATACCATCTTTTTCTTATCTCATTTATTTTTCACATGCTTTATACACCCCCTTGAGTTTATATTTTATAATTTTAAGTTTATGACCATGGATAGGAACTGGCCTTCCTTATAAAATTACCATCTTTTCATTCCTTATCTAGAATTTATTTTGCAATGGTTACAAGTTTTTTATCTTTGTTCTCAACTTTAGCTTTTGCTTCTTTTGATAGATGAAATTTGGATAACAACCTATGTTATCATTTTTTATTACATTTCCCTCATTATTATGGTAAAAAATTACACTTTACTATCATCATATCCCTTTTTCAGCCTTTGCTACTTTTTTTGTGGTTTAAAGTAATTCAAATTGTTTCATGTTTCATTCCTCTTGATTTCATTTCATTTCATTCCATATTGGATAAAATAAGGTTTAATTTAATACAACACTTTCATTTCACCTAACTTTATGAGACTCTTAAACACCATGCTCTCTAAGTTCTCTCTCTTAGCAACTAATTCTTAAATATTCAAATGAGAGTCATCTTTAGAACCCATGTTTGGATTTCCAAATCCATATGGAGGAGGAATAAAAAATGCCATCAAGAATGTTAAAATCCAAATCATTTGAAAGAAAAGGAAATGATATACAAAATGAAACATACAAATCTCAAAAGTCAAAATCAAATGAAAAGACATGATTACAAACACATTTTCTATCTCCAATCAAAGCTCAAACTTCATAGTTAGCCTCATAATAAATCTGAGGTCCATTAGGTTGTGGTAGGCCAGTAGATTGGAATAAGATAATTCAAAACAAAAACTCTATGGTGCTACCTAATTTCTCATGCAAGTACCCAATCTTCATAGTAGATCGATAGATCTATAAGGGGTCTTGAAGAATGGGGAACATGTTATGAGAAGGTAAGTTCATTTTAATTTCCATGCATATAGCCTTCATAGGATGATCTACATACTTCATTTATTGACCTAAGACTTGTGTGGCTAAGAGAAGTTCTTTAGAGTCCTTAAGGTTGAAAGTCCTCTTGTTTCGACAAACCCAATTTGAGTGTCTTGACTTCAATAAGGAGTTCCTTTACCTTGATTTTTTCTTCCTTCTCCCTCCACCCATTTCATTTCCCCCCTGATAGAAAAATTATGATTTTAAACATATTTTCCCTCTTCTATATTACCTCTTATTCACATCTTAAGAACATGCTAGCACTACTTTGTTTCAGTTTTATCTATCCTATAAAAAAACCAATGTGCTTTAACAACTATGGGCATACTTTAATCTTTTTATACCCTTTGTCACTGTTATACCACCCATTTTTATGAATACCTGAGTCCACTTCTAATTTCATGTATTTTTTCATTGTTGAGTAAAGTTGGCTTGTTACTTTTCACTCATCAATGTTGTTTCCCCATTTATCACCTTTTTCCATTGATGATTAAGGATTGTTACTGTTTATTCATTAATGTTGTTTTACCAATTTTTATTTCCCATGTTTGCTTAAGTAAGGATTGTTATTACTTTTACCTTGATGTTTGATTACCATCACTTTTAACATGTATCCTTGGTTTGACTTGGTGAGTTTTCCTTTCTTACTTAAGGTTTACTTGTTTGAGCTTTTTGGTCTTTAGTACCCTTGGATTTTCAGTTACCCAATTTGCTCTGCATTTTGACTTGGTCATTTGGTCTAACATAACACTTGTCACCCTAGATTTCCAAATTTATAAGTACATCTTGTTGATATTCTTTGCCCCAAAAATATCATAACATCAAATACCCTAAGGGAGATCTCCTATTTTTTTGTGAAAATCCCTTGAAATACCCAAAGACCAACTTTCTAGTTATATTACAAAATTTAGAACTCTGCATGTAATTTGTAATTTGTAAAATTACAAATTACTTCTCAAGCTTTGCATCTCACAATCAGAGATTACATATAATTCAAACACCTACAAACTCCACCAACTTCTACAGTTGGTTTTCCACAAGCATTAACTCCATATTCCATGTCTTAGAAAGAGATGAAGTTTAAATCAAAATGACCTAGGGTGAATCTCAGTCTAGAGTCAAACACAACATAGATAAATGATACCTATTTAGGTCACATTGACCTAGGGGACTTCTACACATGCATGAATACAAAATTTAAGAATCATTAGATCCATGATATTTATGATTCTAGACTTCCACAAGTAGCAGCCTTTCCACTAATGGTCCAAATCCTTGAGTTGGTGCTGGCACTAGCCCAACATTATGATCTTGATAAAAGAGAGGTTGCGAATAACAAAGGAGAATAGATTTTGAATCTAGATCAATTTAGTATTTATTATACCATATTTCAAGAGATATCTTGAAATTACCCCATAGACATCCCAACAATTTTTTGAAGATAAAAGAGATGGGTGTCAAAAGATGATAAATAGACAATTGCTTAAAGCCCCCAAGGCTGCCTCCACTAGATTTCCAAGACATTGGCAAGGATTGACTTCAAAGATGAGGTTGGGGATGTTATAATTGTATTACACAGGATTACTAGTAGTCCTAATGCTAAGAACTTCTAGGAGTGGATGTAACAATACATCTGGGTCATTTGACATAATGCCTAATACATACACTGGGCTTAGTTCATTAGTGATTCCCTCTACAAGAAATTGATGGAGGTGTAGACAACTAGAAATTTTTTCATGACTTCTTACATTGTAAACATTTTGGCCAAAGGGAGATCTTTCCCAAGCCTTGACATTGTACCTAGAGAGATAAGTAGATATACAACTACTATCCTAGCCTCACATTGGAGGCTAGTAGAGAAAACTTTAGGAGAGTTAATGATGGTTTCATCTATTGTGTCATCATCATGTTTGATTAGGAACTAGGGATAATGAGATTCTCATAGGCAAAAATTATAGAGATCACCAAATGGGGCTCCTAATTCATTTAGTTCCCCATTTATTTATATATCAGGGCAAGTGGATTCAATGGATGCCCCTACACACTCCCCAAATATGTTAGTGATAAGTGGGTATTGATGGAGCTACTAAGTCAATTGATTGAGACCCATAAGCTCCTTTACAATAGGCAGAAGTTGGAAATTCATTTCCCAATCTCTATTGATAGATATACATGTCCTTTCCTTATCAAAGCCAAATGTGTTGAATCATAAATGTGTCAAATGACCCTAAGGACTTTGGAGTCCAAGCCATATTAAGATATTTATGGAAATATCACTAGCACACTGGGAGTTTATACATACTTCCATGTTCCATATTTTAAAGATTATTGGGAAGACTTGGAGGATAAAGAGAGAGTTAGAATGAAGGATCATTCTCGAATGACCTTGAAATATATTTAGGATTATGATTTGACACTAGTCCTAGATGACTTGGTTGATGATGACTCTATAGTGGACCCAAATTGTTATAAATAGATTATCACTCAACTCCTGCCACCAGTTAGATGGTTAGTTCTGTAATCTGTCTCCTTGATTGATAGAATGACACATGTGATCAACATAACAATCAACTAGTTGAGGATCAAAGGAGTTCAAGTAATAAAGGATATAATAGGTATCAAAGAGAAGATTTTGAATCTTATAGTAAAAGTATTTTCTCCATCAATAGAGGGTCCTAGTGGGATACTAGGTAAATAGGTAGAAGGGCTAGTGACCCATCAGAAGAAGAAGAAAACTAAGGTCAAAAAGGGGTAATCTAGTAAAGAGGGGTTAGTAACGGATCAACCAGTTATCATCTCATATGAATACACAACTACAACAAGAGCATCCACAAATTTTACCCCAATATTTATCATAGTGAGAACCCCAATTTCTATTATTCACCCACTTCTTATTTATATTGTTTTATAAGCTCTAACACCTCCACCTCAGGTCTCCACTCCTCTTGCATCTTAGGTTTTGACACCACCTCTTATCCCTACCACCTCACCTACCATAATAAGTCCATTGTAACATATGAAATCAGTTTAAATGGACAATCAAGGTGCCCCATCAATGGATTCTCAAGTTTCCACTCCATTTTCACTACCTCCTTCCTTTTCACTTCCCTTTACCATTCTAGTCATAATTCCTTCCATTCCATCCCCATTAATTTATAACACAAATCAATAGTATAAAAATGTGGACTTAATCATCCTGATTTTAGTTCTACTAGTCATTCTAACTCCTGGGATAAGTGCTACAACATCCTCATCCCATTTCATAATCCCTACCCTAACGACCTTGAGTGGCCCAACACATTTGATTGATTCATTCAATGCTTTGGCTTCCACCCTTCCACCATTTCCCAAATTCAAAGACCCAATTATTTTGATTACCCCCACCTCTTCCACTTCCGCAGTTTCTACAACACCTTCAGTTGAAGTGGGAGAAACATAAGTTCTTGGTGCAAATATATATTTACAAACAATTGATAGAGATGGAATTTCATAGGCATCTCTTGAACAAATAATGGATACATCTACTCAGGATTCTAAAATTGTCACAATGCCCACTAGTGTAGCAAAATCAACTATTGATTCTTAGGTGACAATATCCATGAAACTAGATGCTACCCCTAGTTGGCTAGCAAAAATAGTGGGGAAGAAGCAAAAGATGATTTCCCCTAGTACACTAGACTTTGGCCTATCAGAGATAAAGAATTTTGAGTCTACTCCCCAGACCTTCTCTATAATACTAAGTGATGATAAAGGGGAAAGATATGTTGAGATTACAATTTCCCCACTAGATAAACCAAAAGAAGATCTTGTGGTGGGGGACTTTTAGATTTCTAAGATTCACCTTGGATGACCAATAAGGGAGGGGTTAAAACATGATGCTAAATATAAAATCAACTCCCCTTTAAAAAGAATAGATCACAATAAGGCCACTGAAGATGAATTGGAAAACAAGGTGGATAAATGACATTAACAAGTTCATATAGCCCAGTGGATCATCAAAATAACCATAGTCAGCATAACTAGTCAGTCAAATTCCAAATCAAGTAATAATTGATGCAATGACTAAGATTGCTAGCATGGAAAGAGATACTAAAGAATGGTTAGAAGAACTCATTTCCAAGGGAAATAAGATTATTGCTATAATAATGTACCATTATGAAGTTATCAGAGAGAGAAAGAATGTCCTAAGATGATAGGTCAGTGAGTATGAGGGAGAAATACAAACCTTGAATTTTTATTATCCCAAGTTGACAACTATGGATTCAATTGATATGGACATTCTCCTTACCAAAAAGATACTAAAGATGATGTAGAGCAAGAGGAATTAAATAGAGAAACTCAATTCTGCATAAGGATACTTAAAGAAGTTGCCCACAAGGCTAGGGTTGCACATGACAAGGCTATTGATATATTGTATGACATTAAAGGAATGTTGAGTATGTCATCATGCCAACCAAAAAATGATGGAGATAACCTATTTATAGTAGAGGAAGTTCAAAGTAAGTTCAAGAAAGTGGTTGAAAAAGAATCTACAAAAACTATAGTCTTTACCCTAAGTTATATCCAGTGATGTATCAAGTATCAGAAAGCATTACATAAAATGAGAATGGAAATGTAGGGAATCAAGAATTTCAAGAGGGAATTGTTTGAGATAGTAGCATATTATGTGACCTCCAACCTATACTCCTTCAGACTAGATGAAGAAATGATACAAGAAATTTTCAAGGCATTTGATGCATATGTTGAAAACCTATAGGCCAAGAAAGACAAGAAGGTTGAGGAAGTTTTAGAAATTGATTAATTCCTTTCTGTTGAAACATTTCCATTTTATTGTAATTTCATTATTGCAAAAACATTGTGAAGTTGTATATTGTAAAATTGTCACTATCTTTTATAGCTCTTTTGAGAAAGAGAAATATGTATTTTACATTTTATATTTTTACCAGGGTGAAAGTTGTAAAAAACACAATTGCAAATTATACTTTCTATTTTGACAAGTTATAATTTTTAAAAGTGTAAAAGCATGTATTGAAAATTGCAAATTCCATTTGACAAAGTGACATGACTTGTAATTTGTGAAAGTCTCACTTGTAAATTGCAAGTTAGGGTTTTGCAAAAAGTAACTTTAGTTTTTTCAAAGTTATCTTTTGAAGAAATGTTGAGTTCAATTTTGGGCACCGCCTATCTGCATGAAGAACCACTTCCAACTACATGAAGAGGGAGAAACATTACATGAAGATCTTCCAGTTCCATCCATACCATTCCAAGCTAAATATCACACCCAGCTCTTGCATGTTACTTTCCAAATAGTTTTATGAAGTCAAGGATGCCATAAATAGAAGATCATGCCTCTTTTTGCATGGAGCTTTAGATTTGCATGATTCCTTCGATTAGGTGTTGAAGTTTTGATAATTGTATCTCATCTATGGGATATTTTTGTATAAAGATGGGAAAACACCATGGCCCAATCTATACTTTTATTGTTTTTGATATATGTTTGCATTTTAAATGTATTTTCTACAAGCTATAACCTTGAGAACGAAAATAAATTGAAGATTTTCCTTTCTTATTTGAGAGATCCTTGTGTATGCAAAGTTATGCGAGTATTTGTGGATGTTTAATTATTATTTTAGTCACAATAAATTCATCTGTGGTGTTTATTAGCCTTCTAAAATATTTTTTGATTAAAATAAATGAATTTTGTCTCTTTTATGAAAAATAGCAAATATTGCCTTTGATTTCCCATTTGTATGAGTCTGTGCTCAAATAATTTTCAATCAATTTTTATGTTCTATTGTGTTATCTAGAAAACATTAAAGTCTAATAAAAATATTTAGTGCAATCACCATTTTTAGTTTTTGCAAATTTTATTCTCAAACTATTTCCCCCAGTCAAACCCTAGTCTAGGATCAAGAACACTAAAGGGGCAAAATTTCTATAAAAATGATATTCTATCAATTGCACCAGGTTTAGTGAAAGGAAGCTGGCTTTCTCTGGAAATTAACCTCAATTTTCCAAGGCCCCACAGCTTTGGATGTTTTTTCATTATATCATTAGGTATTTGCACAACAAGCTACAAAATCAAAACAAGTACAAAACCTATGTGTTAACAGTTTTTAGCATGCTCAGTGGGACCATAAAAATCATAAAAGAGATTGGTGATATTATCCACAAGCATTGTATGAGCATCATACAAATTTCAAAAGCATCTGGTGACTCCACTAGCCTACAGACTCGAAATCTCAAACATTACACATGTCAAGCAAACAAACAAGATCATCTACTAAAGGTAAGAGAGCTGATTTTTTAGAATTATCATTTCCTTCTAAAAAGAGATCAAAATCAGTCATCCCTAGCCCCAAAGCATATCCTAAAAATTTATTTTCATCTCCATCAGTTACTCCCATCAATTTCAAACCTCCCATAATGGCTATAAATTTGAATTTTATAGCTTTCAATGGAGGCAACCCACTCTAATTGGCCCAATACAATGATATACCTACTTCGGCTTTTAAAAGCCTACCATATTTTACTAGTGAAATGCCCACCACTCCTATGGAACACATCCAAGAAATCCTAGACATGGAACTGCCTACTTGGTCAGTGCTTTCCAAGGACAACCCTCCACCTTTGCCTCTTGGGGTGGTAGCCTATGCTTGATTATATTTTTGGTTAATTAGAGTTGTTCTTGCCATGTTTTGTCTAGCAGTTTACTAGTGTTTTGAGTAAATTTCTTTGCCTAACATGGAGTTTGGGTCGTGATTTGTCCAGTCATATTACTATGTAACCTTTTATATTATATTTTAATTTATTAATATAATATGAGGCATTCTAATATTAAATCTATGTACACATGTTAATCAATTTAAACTTTGTATGCAAATGAATTCATAGACCACCTTTAACTCTAAAAAAATTGAACCTTTCTATCTGTTGGTTGGGTTAATGCAAATAAATAAAGAAGATACAATTTGTATCTAATTTATTCAATTACAACTTTGGGCTATGAAACTCTATTATACCCCTGTGCATGACAATTTCAACATAGGACCACTTGTAATAATTAGGGGATCCCTATTAAACTGACCTTAAATTTGATTATTAGCTTCAGATTTTGAGGCTTGTTAGAGTGTATTCATATCTACCTCACCATAAGAGCACTTTTGGAAGGGAAATATGGGATTAGCGACGATGTCGTCTAAGTGTCTTAGATGTATTCCAATATGACCCAACACTGAGAAATTGCCTCATCAAAAGAGCCCTTTCGAAAGGGGAATATGGGATTAGTGGCAACGCTGTCTAGGGTTCCTAGATATATTCCAATATGACCAGCACTGAGAAATAGGTCTTATGCTCGAAGACTGGAATTGCACAAAGAAAAGCTCTCTTTTATCAAATTACTATTTTTAACAACTATCAAATATGATTTTTTCAAATATGTTGACCATTAGATTTTTACAATTATTAAAAATCATTTTTTAATTGTTGACCATTAAAAATGAACACACTCATACTATAACAATATTTCAACACCTTGAATGTCACTATAAGAACATCTCTTGATATAATAAGAAAAAACGTAACAAAATAAATACTCTGATCAAGGATCGTTCTTCCATGGAGCCATTTATGTTAGTTGGCAGGGGTGGAGCTCTCACAAATCTAAGTCATTTGACCCATTGGTTGTGTGTATAATTAGGGTGAATCTGTGTTACCAGTAATTATATGAAATGCACGTCTAGTAATGAATTATTATCAAGCAAGGCACATATGGCAGTGTTTACCTCCCACATATATATGAGAGGTATTATTTGTAGTCCTCTTTGTTTCAGAAGAGTCGGCCATTGCACTAAAAAAAATTGTGATAGTTAATCTACTTAATTTCTTCGCATGAAAATGATGATGATATTCGTTATTCGCTCTCTTTATTATATCTATGGAGTCTCTTCCTTATTCTTTGGTAGCCAAGACCCACTCAGTGAATGTCATTAATGAACACTAAGACCACTGGTACTATTTTGTAGATTTAATTTAAGAAAAGAAATTCTTTCGGTGCAAAGAAGAGACCCAGAAAAAATTGCAAGTGAGGATAAAGAGAAAATGGAGATACTGGGTATCGAACCCAATGCCTCTCGCATGCAAAATGAGTGATCTACCGCTTGAGCTACATCACTAGAGCTCTTAAAATGTCTGTGATTAAAAGTAGAAATTAGTTTTATAATATTCGTAAGCACAAAACTGCAAGTCGCATCGTGGATATTGGCTTACCAATTACCACCAAAGAAGGGTTCTGATTTAAAGCGATCCTTGTCGAGGCATAGATATTGGCATAAGTGAAAGAACTAAAGTTTAGTCTCTTATTGTGTGGTGATGGGCATTCGAATGAGGGATTTTAATTACAATTAGTATTAGTATTTTTTTTTAACATAGGATAAATCATTACATTTTAATTTTTTTACAACAGTTTTTTTTGTCTCATTAAATTAAGGATTAGTGTGAGGATCACCAAGTGTTCAAGTTTCATATTGTTTTTACACACATGGTGTCTAAATTTCATACCATCTTTGTATAGTTGGTGAATATTTAAGGATGTTGGTCGGATTACTCTAGCAACATGTAGGACTCCAGACAGATTACTTATGTTGCTCTGACATATTCATGGGATTTGAACCTTGGACCTCATCTTGATCAATACCTGAACTTTACCAATTAGCCAAGACCCCATGGGCCTTTCAATATTAACAATGGTCATGTAGTAGTTAGTCCTTGCAAAAAATGTTGGAAAAAATCACATCAATCATACTCGGCAATAATCTTGTTTTTATTTCTTATTTGGATGAGGAAATTGTTAATGTAAACCAAATAAATTTTCCTTGATGCTGAGCCCTCCATCTATCAATGTATGGGAATGTAGACCCATCACCATCATGAGAGTTGTGACCTAACAAAGGATATTGTAAACACAGAAGATACTTTATCATTTGTTTCATAAGCGATGCTTATCACAAGCTCCATAACTGCAACACTATGGTGACCATCGATGGGAAGAATCTAAAAGGACTCGACCACCACCAGTCCAACAAAGTCTGAAGGTGTTCCACTTGTAGCTAGATCTTCTCAACTTGCACATGTATCTAAAGTATAATATTTGCTTTATTAGTAATGAAAAAATAACTATCAAGAGATAAATGGTTGAATATTGTATTGTTCATTTCTTTTCATAAATGAAAAGAATTTTGTAACAAAAAATGTCATATTTGATTGTATTGTGTAAGTAACATGTCCAAATCCCCTAAAAGCACCATTTTTTTATATTAAAGAAATGCAAATTACAAGAGAGAGATGTAGCAAAGCTACAAAGAGAAGAAAATACAAGGAAGCCAAGCCAAAATAGCCAACAACCTAGCCAAGAAAAAGCTATCTAAAAGAACAATGACTAAACATGACAACTTTAGCTCACAGAAAAAAATTATAGGTTAAACAACAGAAATGCCATTATGAAATGATATGATGCTCAGGCTAACTTAAAAACTTTTTTAGCTGCTTTGTTTTCAACGCTCAAGCCTTTGCAAGTTGCACAATTTAAGATTTGATTTACTTGAGCTGATAACCAGATAAGATATTCTTCTTGGATAAGCCCTATAAATACGAAAACAAGGAAGCAATCCATAAAATGATATCAAAGTAAATCCAAAGAAGCACTGATTCTAGATGAAATTTAACATTAGAGAATACTGCTAAACATCTAATTTTCCATAAATGAAATAAAATGCCCTATCTAATATAATCAGCTATCAAATTATTATGTAATCCAAATCCTAGTAACGCTTCCTTCCATGTTAATTGATGGCCAAAGATAGTAGGTGGATTTTTAAAAATAGTAAACCATTATTTTTTAACAAATAAATAGTCCCAAAAAATATGCTTCATAGTTTATTTATAAGTACAAAAAGGACATTTAATAGGTTGTACTAAGATGCACTTCAGTCTATCTTCCACATGAAGCTTATAGTGTAAAATCTTTTGTGCCATGATTTTCGCATCCTAATCAACTTTAGTATTCTAGATTTGAGCACTTAGCCTAATCCAAGAATTGTTCTTAAGTTTCAATTTCCACTTTTGATTTAGTCATGGGTTAAGATCCATTCGAGGAAGTAGTGAAAGATATATTTTCTTTAAGGGAAATTGTCTAAAATGCCCATATCTAAGCTAATGCCAATCCTTAAAAAAACTGCCCTGAACTGAAGTGAACATTTTCATTATGAGATTTTCAGAGACTAAAGATTGAACAAATATTATAAACCCTTTAAGCATATTATTAAACATAAAGCATTCCATAATAGAGACCCATAATGACCAACTCAATGAGCTAAAGTCCTAGATATCATTAAATTGATGAACTCCTTTTTTGAATAACAAATAGGCCTACTTAGGAAATACCACAGCCAAAGGCTGGTCATGATACTAGACATGTCTATTCCACCAAATAGATGAAGTGGAAAAACTAAACCCATGATGTAAAGATGCTTCCTTCCACTTAAAAAAATCACTAACCTTCTACCATGCCTTCTAAATGGATTGTAAAGCTGTAGATGCCTTAATGCAAAATAAAGGTGCAAAAGTATTTTATCTAACCAGCTAACTTCCTACCATTTACTTTTAATAGAAGTAGATTTCAATTTATATCTTTCTAAAATTTTCCAAGGCTCTTCACCTTCAACTACTCTGACAATCCATTTATCCGCTAAACATATCCCTTGAGTTTTTGGATCAATAACACCCAATCCACCTCTCCCTCTCAGTTGTATACAATGAGACCATGAGGTATATTTGAAACCAGAACTACCATCCCATTTGGACCAAATGAATTGATGATAAATCTTATTTAAATCCTCATACCCTTTGTTTGAAAGCATCCAACATGAAGAAAAATAAACATGAGATGCAAGGAATATTTTATTGACAACTTAGATTCTACCAGCCAATGAAAGAAACTTATTACCCCAATTAAAGAGTTTGATTTTGAGTTCATTAAGAAACTGTTTCCACATCTCACTAAGAGATACACCTAGACTGAAACGGGTGCCCAAGTATTGTGTGATCTCACCATGTTTAATTTGTTTCCATTCTCTAGGAATCCATTGGGAGACAAGGTCGGCTTGAATAATTAAAAACTCAATTTTTTCATGGGCTAATTACAAACCTAAAATCAAGCAATAAAGATCCAATATATCAAGATTATTATTTATTTCTACTTTTGAATTTTTCAAAAAGAACATACTATCATCAACAAAGTGGGAATTAATCACATAGGTATTTTGTGGAATAGAGATGCTTGATATAAGATTCAATTGATTAGCCTTTTGTAATAAATAACCAAGAGCATCAGTTGTGAGAACATATAAAAAAGGAGCAAGTGGACAACCCTATCTGATAGAGAATTATAGAGCAAAAGGATCTAACATATGGTTATTAAAAATTAATTGACCATTGGCATCCTTAAACAACATTCAAATATGATCACAAATTTTGGTACCAAAATTAAGCCATTGTAACATTTTGAGGATAAATATCCAACACATTCTACTGTAGGATTTATCAAAATCAAGCTTGACCATCAAATAATTTTAACTAGTCTATTGAGCCCATTCACTCAACTCCCAACTCAGGATTAAGTTATCAAGAATAAATCTGCCCCCAAAAAAACTAGTTTTTTTAGGTCTTACTATGTCTTGAACCACATGTTTAATTCACCTAGCTAAAACCTTAATGATAATTTTATAAGAAGTATTTAGTAAGGTAATTGGTCATCAATCAGAGATGGAGTCCTCATTTCTTCCTTTAGGTAGAAGTTTGATAATTCCTTTGTTAATAATAGGACCTAAGGAACCTTTATTGAAGGCCTCCAGATAAAAACAATAAAAATTCTCTTTAATATGAGGCCACATAGCATGATAAAATTCCATTGGGAGCCCATCTACACCTGGGCTTTTATTTAAAGCCTTAGAGAATAGAACATGATCAAAGTCCTCTAAAGATAACATCCAGTCTAAAAATTGGTTGTAACTAGAGTCAATTCGATTAGGAATGCAATCTTTGACAATATCTTCCAAGTGCTGCAAATCATCCCAATGATGATCCTCGTTGAATAGATTTGCATAGTACTTTTGAAAAAGCAAATTGATCTCATTTGAATATGTATGCAAAGATCCTTGATCATCCTTGATAGCAATATTTTTTTCCTTTTTGTTTATAATTCAAGTAATTAAATAAAAAACTAGATCCTTTGTTACCATAATTAATCCAATGAAGGTGAGATCTGATTTTAGCCCCCATACCTCTATAATTATCAAGGTTATGCAACTATGTCTCAATCTCAGCAATAAAATCTTGAATATTAATGTTACTAAGATATACATTTAGCTATTTTCTTACATGTTCTAATTTCCCTTTAAGCATTTTTTCTTTGTGCCTACACTTCCAGGCCACTCTCTTACCAAAATCATATAAAAATAAGATACATTAAGAAATCATAGAACACCACCATTCGATCCATGATCCCCCATCTTGAGGCTTCAGGGTAAAATCCCAAATACCCTTTAGAGTAGATATATAATTAAGATTCTTAAGATTAGATATATTCAATTTATACGAAAGGGCATGCTTAGTGATATGCATTTGAGAATAAAAAAAGGTATAGAAGATCATAAAATGATCTACAAGGGTTATATAATAATCAACTTAAAATAAATTTCCTAGTGCAGCCTGGACAAAATGCAGGTTAGGGGATAGATAAAACCTATCAAGTGTACTTAATTTCCTCTCACCTCCTAATCTGTAGTTGGTCCAAGTATACAAATAATTAACATGGATGGAATATTTGTCAAAAATATGATCTACAACACCCAAAGAATTATGGCAAAATAACCATTTATCAAATTCCTCATTGCTGAGTCTAGCGTGGTTAGACCAACTATGATCATTATAATGTTCAACCATATTAAAATCATTGCCTAAGACCTAATCAACATTGGGTAAATTCTTGGGCATCCATTCCCAAAGGACATTATGATATTTTTCATTATTGGGTGTATACATAGAACATAAACCTATGGGCAGACCATTAATAAAGATAAGGGCCAATAACAATTGTGAGGGGTCCTCCCATTTATCACTAATATGGTTTGCTAACCATGGAGCTATTCCCATAACAACACCTCCTCTAGCCTCATTATGAGATGTATGTATAAAAACAACATTTCTCCATACATGAAATAATGAATCCTCAAGCTGACTACCACTAACTTTGACTTCTTGTAAAAATTAAATATCAAGCTTCCATTTGACAACAACTTCCTTAAATTTAAAATTTTGGTGAAGGAGAGAAATCCCTCTAACATTCCATGATAGAACATTGCATTTCATGGAAAATATGATAGGATAAGATCATCTTCTTGAGGCAACATATCAACCTGATTGGCAAGAGTAACCTAGTGATCTTCATAATGAGTATCTCTAGTAGCTAAAGAGGGAGACCTTGACCTATGTCGAGGGGAAGAGATTTGTTTATGAAACTGATCCTAAGAGGTAGATAATTAAGAATAAGAGATGGGTTTATTTACATTTTAAATTTGACAAGTAGGGGAGGAAGAAGGAAGTTTGGCATGAGAATATTAATGAGAAACTAAGGGGATAGAAGGACCATAAGGTTCTTCCCTTTTTCTGGCTACTTTCCATTCATCAGACATAACTGCATCTTTCAAGGATGAAACAACATTAGATTGTGACTCAATAGATGGATGATTTGGATGACTATTAGGGGAAGGAACAAAAGGTTTAATAGGATTAGGCTAATACTTTTGACTAGGTAAAGGCTGAGAAAGTGACAGAGAACCTTGAAGGATTGAGGTAGAAACTGGGGAAGTTTGGATATATCTACTTTTCCTAGTAGGGTAATCTCTTATGAAATGTCCTTCTTTCTAATAAAAAAACATGCATTGGGCTTATTTAAATATACCAAGGGTTGTTCTAACTCAAAATTAGGTCCAATAAGCTTGATATTCTCAGGGAACTATTTATCCAAATCTACTTCCACACAAACCCTAAAATGTACTCTTAAGCTAGTGAAATTATTAGAATTAAGTTTGCATCAGATGACTTTACCCAACTGGGACATAATATCATTAAAAAATGGTTTGAATGCTAAATTTAGATAGGGTAGTTCAATCCACATAGGATATCTAGATCTAGATGGCCTTTTAGGATGAAAGTCAAAGCTCTAGGCTTGCATATAACAGACTTATCCACAAATAACCCAAGTACCATATTGAAGCACTACTTGAGGATGCTCTGATAGTTTAAAGGTGCATGATACATATCCTTTCCCTAACCCTCTTAAGGATTCAATTTCCCAACCTCTATTTTCCCAATTCATTTTAACCCAATGGTAAAAATCAAATTCAGAAGGAACACCCCTTAATAAAAATAAAATAACAGAACAATTTTGGCATTTAGTAATAACCTCAATAAATTCATCTAGAAGCAAAAAATCTAGGGTTTTACTTACTTCAACATTAGACAGATCCTCTTTCATAGTGATGCTTTTGTCTTTTTGAATGCTTGGAGTCACTTCATCGCTGCAGTCCTTATTGATGGCATCAACAGATCTATCCAAAACCAATTCTTCATCATTCTGCTCACAAGATCCTTCCATGTTCTAAGATTCTTGAACCATTTCCAACCCTCTAAGAACACCATTTTATAAGAGTATAATCTTGGATAAAATGGTTGAAAATAGGTATGAATATACTTCTAGGTTGAATAAGCATGCTTACAAAACTAAAGGAAATGCTTAAGGGACTCTCAGTGTTAGCAAGATAAGGATAAATAATTGATCACATTTAAATGATCTAATTAATTTTAATGTTATCCAATGGTAAAGGAGGAAACAGATGAAAAAAACTATTACAATATAATAAACCTATTTTTACTCCACATTTCATTTAATTGTAAAAAATAAACTTTAAAATAAAATTGTGCACAATTCTTATTTTTTCTTAAAAAACATTTGATAAAATTGATATGATATAAAGAAGGTTAACATACCCTCTTAAAGGATGAATCACAATTACAAAATAAAACATTGTAGAGAGTGATGTAATTAACCAAAAGTTAAAAACCAACTTTTCAATAAAAAAGTATAACATATCTAGTGCAACAAAATATATAGTAACTAGAGTAGGTGGTAGTAACGGAGGATGATCTGAATTATCACTCTAACTATTATTATCAAGAGAATATGTCATATTAGGGACATGGTCTCTCCCACCATTATCTTTTTATTTGTTTGTATCCTCCTCTGGATCCTAACTCCACAAATAATCGTTTATAACTATTATTTTGAGGCAATGTTGTTTAGACCTATTTTTTTAGGTAATTTTAATCAAAAGGAATTATTGAAAAAGGATGATGCCATAAATAAATTTATTTGTGAAGGTAAGGAGTCTATTAAGATAAAATTACTTAGATAACAATTGAAATAATAATATACTAATCATTTTTCTTTTCTTAACTTTTTGAAATAAGCGTAATTATTTTTTATTATTAATTCTTACCATAATAAGTAATTATAAGAATTATTTGAAG
This sequence comes from Torreya grandis, assembly GCA_037957365.1. Taxonomy (NCBI): domain Eukaryota; kingdom Viridiplantae; phylum Streptophyta; class Pinopsida; order Cupressales; family Taxaceae; genus Torreya; species Torreya grandis. Next base: position 414,139 of record JARHVA010007184.1, read on the forward strand.
CAATACCTCTCACTAAACAAACAAACAAAATATAAGAATTGTTATTTAATGTTGAATTTTATAAAAAAAATTATTCAATTTTTATTATTTAAAACGTTTTAAAATATCTTAAAATTATTTATTTGTTATTCTATTGATTGGGTGGAATTAACATACCACTTTTTTAAAAATTCTAAAACAAAAGATTCTAAACTAATATATGTACATAGATTAATTAGTAACTCACTCATATTATCTATTAATTTATAATATCATATATAGAAATATATGAAATTTTATTTAATATATAAAAATATAAACTATATTAAACTATTGACACATCCATATACAATTAAATACACTAATCGTGAACATTTTTTAAACTGAGGGATAATCAATTTGAAATACCAGAGTTAAGGTGAAGATATAAAAAGCCATTAACTATTAAGTAATTAATTATCATGCACATAACAATTTTGTATGACTACCATCTCGAATATGTTTGTGATTTGTATCCCAATCCTGCAATGCTATTACTCTTCAAGTCAATCCATTATATTTTTAAAAAATTTAACAGAATTTCAATGTCGGTTTATTCGGATTTTTAAAACAAACATATTTACATGTATTTTTAATAATCATTTTGACATAAATAACACAACCATTTATATTGATTTACATGTAATTATCCATTTATAAATAACAAACATTTATTTAAATACATTTATGTATTTTTAGAAAGTAGTTATTTTTAAATGTAAATATGTTTGTATTATTATTTAATGGTAAAGATGTTTGTATTTATTTACAAACATTAATTTAAATACATTTATGTATTTTAGAAAGTAGGTATTTTTAAATTTAAATATGTTTGTATTATTATTTAATGGTAAATATGTTTGTGTTTATTTACAAATACATGTAAATACATATGTTTTTAAATATAAATTTTGAACAAAGGTATGGATGCTTGTTTTTGTGGTGTGAATTAAACAATTTATGTGGATTAATGAAATTAAAAGTTTGTGTGACAAATAATTATAATATGATATTTGTACATTTCATTTATTTATACTTAATTATAAGACATTTATTATTTTATTATTTTATATGTTAAGAAATAAAAAGTCGTGACACATGGTATTAATTGAAATAAAATTTATGACACATGATATTAATCAGAATAGAAAAATGTAAATAAATACATTTGTCACTTCAAAAACCATGATGAAATCACTATCTAATAGTGTTTTAATAATTGTATGGTATTACAGATCATATTAATAGATTTATATAGAAATTGTCTTATACACTTGGAAAACTTAGACCTTGATTATTCCTCTCAGTTCTAGACCCTTTCTCACTTTTTGAAGTCTCTCATTTGCTCTATCTTATACCCGTTAGCCTATCTCTTAGTTTGACTATTCGTATGTTGATGAAACATACATGTTATCTTACTTAAAAGGCTTAAAACTTGCTTATCTTCTACTTCTAAAAGTTCTAAGCATATACCTACTTTAATGCTCCCTAGACACTAGCGTTTGGAACAAAAACATGTAACGTTGTGGGTGTCCTGACTTGATGCAAGTGCCCAATGTCCTAAAGTCATCTATTTTGTAAATGAAACATATCATAATGGTCAACCTAAGTGCTTTAATGAGAGTTAATTCTTCAAAGGGATTGATTTAAATAAAATACCAACCCTCATTCATTCCTAACCTAGAAACTTCTTACCTACTCACTATATTACTTATCAAAGACATTCAATCAAGCATTCATCTAAGCAAAGCTTCCCTATTTTCTCCTATTTTCATATAAATAATAGAGATAATACATCTACATGATTGAAGTATTGAAAGAGTATTCCAAGAGCGATATTTTCCATGTTACAAGCTAGGTCATTGTTGTACTTCATTTCCACATATTACATGATTCACACACAAGACAACACATAGGAGAAAACTACATAAGTCTGAGGACTTTTCCAAAGTATTAGCTATGTAAACAACTCCCATAAATAGAGGGGTTTTTGGGGAAGCTCAACATTGTGTTCCCATTAACCCATTTTTTATATATCCATTATGAAGATGAAGAACTAGGTTTTGCCATTTCATAATGAATGATGGTACATGACCTAGATATAAATACACTAGAGTGAAGGAGAAGCTAAACCCAAAAGCATCTAAGTGGTCACATCATTTTTTAGCAAGTATTACATAAAGGACATATGTATCCAGGTAGGATAGTAGCATCAACACAACTGTCTTAGGTAGATGCTAGTGTCCGTAGCTCAGAGACACTCAATCCATATTTTGGTAACTATTTTAGAATCATCTTCATTTCTAATTTCTATCGATTTTAGATATAGAACTTTTTTAGCATTAGAACTAGCTAAGTATATTATTTCTTTGTTATTTCCATATCTAGTATAGTTATACTTTCTATATTTAGACTATCTCAATTTAATAAATTCAACATATCATATATATGAGTTTAACATCTAATTGACCTACTTTAGATCTAATTATCACCCTTGTGTAGTGTCATGTTTATATTTTAAACCCTATTTACACTAAGTAGGATTATCACATCCAATTTAGGGTTAAACAATTGGTAAACCCAATCTTTGAGCACTAAACCCTTAATAATTTAAGATTTTATTTTTTCTATTTTTCCTAATTGATGTACTTTGTTACAAATTCTAATTTTTTTATTTGTGAAGCAATAGAAATTGTTAATGCAAAAACTCATTTTTAAATTAAATATTATAAATCATTGGTCACTCTTCTCAATAATAGAAAGGGCTTATTGGATGCATTTTTGTATGTTACAATAATTAAAATAAATAAACATGATAATGCTAAGATTTATTCACCTAGTGATGGTGAGTCCTTAGAAAGTACTAAACTTGATTCCATACCAATCAATCTATCTACATATCATGGAGGCATAGAATATGTCTTCCAATAGTTTTTTATAAAAAATAATATTTCCACATCTTTCATGAAAATAGAAAATACTTATATACAAATACCAGTTTCAATGCTTATTACTACTCAAACTATGCTCACTTCTCCAATGGTGACTACTAAACTTGTTAAGCTAAACCCCAATGGGTCTAAAATTCAAACACTACTTAAAGTATAAATATCTTGTGGGATAAGGTTACAAACATTGAATAAAATGATTTAAATTCTACTCATACTATTGATTCACAAGATGTATTCATAATCCACTTGCACTTGAGATATATTTTCACCATTTACCAACTAGTTTTGGTGCACCTAAGTTTCCATTTTATGATGATAAGGGTGATCCAGAGTAACATCTTTGATCTTTTAATGAAACATGACTTGACTATGCTTCTAATGATAAAATTTTGACCAAATTATTATCAAGAATTCTTAAAGACTATACTTTGAGGTGGTTGTATGACATACCTCTCCAATTCATGAAAGAATTCACACCTCTTGTAGATTAGTTTCTGGCACATTTTTCCATTAATATTTCTAAGAATATTTTCTATTCTCAAATTAAAAAAATAAAATAAGAAACTAATGAACCTATCAATGAATATGTCTTGAGGTATAAGACAATGTTAGTTAAAATGACTAATTGTATGGAAAATAAAGATTTGTAAGACATATTGAAACAATGTTTGCTTGCTTATTTGCATGAGTCCATTATTTTTATGAAGTTCAAATATTTTGATGACTTATGCCATGTTGTAAAAGATCATTACATGAAACTTATTTCATTGAATAAGCTCAAGTATGTAGCAAACACACCAGTTGCATCTACATATAATACAACGTTTACAATCAAAGTAAGTTATAAAGTAAAATATCATGATCTTAAAAAGGAAAAAACTACCATAGTTAATGTGATTTCATAGTGACCTAATTGACTTGTTTTATCCAATGTACCAAGAAGATAATTTTCACATTTACCTGAGTCTTTAACTTCATTACTCCTAAAATTAATAGAGCATCAACTTATATCTCTCCTCCATCCTATAGAGGTTGATATGAGTCATCCTCTACCCAAAGGATATGATGTGAATGCTTATTTTGATTATCATCAATCACTAGGACATTGTAAGAATAAATTATTTACTTTAAAACATAATATCCAAGACCCTATTGATGACCAAAAGCTTACACTTGAGGATCATCTCAAGGAATTAGTTTCACAACCTAGTGACCACCGGAAATAGAAAATATTTAATAATATTTTGCAAGATCACTCTAAGAAGGAACCAAAAGTGAAAATGGCATATAATGCACATCCTCCCCCATCACATTATGAGCACCCATTGAATGAAATTATTATTACCAATATGTGACATACACCTCCTATAGTTTAAATACCTTCTATTACTTTTGATGATAGTGAGATTAAGGATGATGAATCTGATATTCATTATTTATTCATTTGAAAATTATTTGATCACCAACCTATACATAGTTTTATGATTGATAATGGTTTAAGTGAAAAAAATTTCACCATGACATTACTTATGTATTTGGGTTATAGTCATCAGAGTTTGCATCCTATTACTTTCTCAATTATACCTTCCATGGGAATATTTTACATGTTATTGTAAAGACCTTGGATCTATACACTTCAATAAATACCTTCTATAGTACATGGGTGTGTTAAATCCATTCATGTCACTTGGGTGATTATAATTTCTAGAATTTCATATGAGCATCATCTTGAACTATAAAAATTTATACCCAAATAGTTAACTATCAAACCTAATAAGGCTAATTCACTACAAAAGGGTAAAAAACATGTTGACTAATACTTGAGGGTATAATCACCTAAAAGTGGTAATTGAATGCTAAGAGCATCGATTGAGTCATCATATTCCTAGCTTAGCCCTAGACCTATCCTAGAGCGTTAGACTTACTTTTCTAGTCATTGAGCCAATCACAGTCACCTATAGTTAGTAAAAACACAATCCAAAAACTATCCTCTCAGATCTCAATCCAACTTGCTTAGAAGTATATAAAGTGGACATTAGTGTCACATTTGGGACACTACAACCACACAATGCTAGTGTCCCCAACTAGTCACTACTATCCTTAGCCCTATCTCTTCCCAATAGATACTTTTTCAAATGTGTACCCCTCCTAAGTTTAGTCTAAGTATATTTTATTATCTGTAAAAGCAACAAAAATCTATAAATATAAGTCTAATTGACCTCTATTGACAAGATGAAAAATAGATGTAAAAGAACATTAAAAATAAAGATAAGTTGAATAAAATTAAGGTATTTGATCTTATACTGCCATACCTCCTTAAACCTAATTTAGTGTACAAACCTTAAACCTCCTTGAATGTATGACATGATCAATAATTACTTTTATGTTATTAATATATGTTGTACATCCTCAACACCTCATTGTGTAGAGAGTTGCCTATATCCCAATACTATGAAGAGGGATCAAGCTCAATGTAGTTCTCGTACCTAGTGTTTAATGCATGTGAAAGTGAATACTAGAATGAGAGTGGACTTGGATGCTTTTAATGTGCTTGATCTTTGAAATATTTGAAAACTATGCTTAAGGATATTGTAGATGATAGTATGCGTAAGTTAATATCCTTGCTCCACATGACCTAAAAACATTGGAGTAGGTGTTCCTAAAAAATAAAATAAAATTTAAAAAGGGGGAACTACCACCACCTAAAGGAAACTACACAAGCATAACACTATTGTCCATATGGGGCACTATTGTCCAGTGAGTGGATGAAAAACAAAATCCTATTGGTGACATATAAAACTATGCATAAATCAGTTTTTAAAACCTAGATCATCTATGATAGATAATTTTTAGATAAGCTTCTATTCAAGCCTATTTATTACTATTTTTATAAAGTCAAAGAAGGTCAAATGACATAACAAATCAACACTTAATTATTATAATTTATTTAACTAATTTAGACATCTCAGCCCTTTAATTAAACATAGGATTTACATAGTTAAATCCTAAAAGGTTAAATCATTTGGTGAGCTTATCTTACTTTGAATATTGCTCAAAACCCTAGCTTACATTAATTCTTATTTCTATGCAATAAATTTAGGGTTACCTAATTATGATTTTCTAACTTTTTTAGACAACCTAGATAAATTAAATCACTTTTACGTTAGAGTTCAATTTATTTTACATATAATTTTAATTATTGAAAATAAATACTAAATTCAAAAACCTAACCCTAGGGTTCACATTTATAGTAATTACTAAGGCCTTAACCTATAGCTATCTACCATGATTATCATGACGAAATCCATCTTTCACTTCATGGTATAAAGTTTGATACTTTTCTTATCATGTTTATTCCCAACTATTTGTAGAAAGGTATATTAGTGCCCAAAATTTCGCTAGAGCAATTTGGGTCTTTCTATGGTAAATGTCATGTGCCAGAGCTAAATGAGATTCAATGTCTTAGTTTCCTACATTCCTCGTCAGAAGGAAAGGTTGGGGCATGTAATATGAGCAATCATGTACATTATCTTAGTTAGATGAGTCTAGAGGGACATCTGTCAAAGATGAAAAATACCTAAGGAAGGCTTAGGAAAGATTTAAAAATTAACTACATGTGGAGCAAGGATTCTATGGCATGAGAGTCTACATTAAAAAAATGAAGGTGTAACCAAATCTTTTTCCAAATCTTGGATCCTTCATGCTCAAAAGAGGAAGTATGTCAGTGTCTCAGATAAAAATAACACTTATGTGTTTTGGTGATTAAGGTGAGTAGTCTGATGAACTAAATAAAAATATGTATTTGACTTAAGGGACCCCCTTGAGAGTGATATTTGGGAGATGGGAGGATTTTTCACTCCTCCCCTTTTAAAGTAAGTTGGTATAAGTGGAGAAAGTAGTTGTGATACTAGTTTTTTTTTTTTTTTTTGGACACTTGGCAGAACATCAGGCCTTCGAATGTTTCGGGCCTCTTTAAAAAATTGCCCCACTTGCCTTTCTATGGACATGATGCTAAAAATCCCTAAGGCTCTGATGTCTATTTTTAATAATAAAAATATTCATGCCACATGGAGGTGCTTAGGTGCTTGTTAACTACGGGACCTTTTTGGAAATTGCCTCACTTGATTTTATGGACATTTTCTAAAAGGTCCCCGAAGGCCCAAACACCTAGATTTTTGTAGAAGAAGGATCATTATAGGTTGTGCACTTGGTTTGATTGGGGACTCAAGACTTTTTTTCTTACAACACTAAAATGTCATAATAGGTAAAATAAGATGAGGAAATCCCCGAAGACCCAAACATGAATTTTTTAAATGAATCTCAAGAAATTAAAGGGGGTAGGTGTTGATTTGCCACCTTATCTTGGAGCATTAATCGTAGTCCTAATTCTAAAATGCAAAGGATTATAATTAAGTGTTATTCTTCATTTAAACTTACCTTTCGCATTCAAAACTAAAGATTTGTGCTTATAAGAGACTATGTGTGCTAGAGTGAAGAATGATGTGAATATAGTGAATCAAAATGCAAGTTACAAAGGATTTCTACTTTCACCTGTGTACAGCCTCCACTACTACCAATGGTAGCTACTTCAATAACATCTAAGGGAAGCATCGTATCAATCTTAGATTCAATCAAAGACACTGATGTTATGAATCTAGATTTTTGGGCACTAGTAAATGTTTTGCAAGACCCCAACCCCTCAGAAGTAGTTCCCAATATTAGCATGAGCTACATCACACTAGTAATAATGTTTTTCCTAGCTACTCCATACCCAGATCTCATCATAACATGTGCTCAATCATATCAACTAGATACTAGAACCATCATCAATGGTAGTCATTCAATAGTATGTTCCCTTACTCTATAGGCCCTCAAAACCATGCTTGGAATTCCCCCTCAACTATAAAGAATCATACTAAACATTGATGAATGCTAACAATACACTGACAACGATGAGAAAGCCATTTGGGAGATAGTAAACTCATGTTGGCTAACTAACAAAAGAAACAAGGTCTCAATAATGTTGAAAAACTTAAAGTTGGTATAGTTTAATGAGTTTCCTCAATATGTTATAGCCATGGCTACTAGAATTTGTGGGCTACCCATTGCTAAGAAGTTTGAGACATGGATTTTTTAATCATGCTCTGCATATTGGAAGGGAAGAAGAGTTTTGACTGAGCACCATCCTTAGTGATAATTTACACTCACAGATGATGTACCTCTAAGTAACCATCACCTCTAAGGAAAAATTTCAATGTATATTTTATATGTCTTACTACCTAATGTATAGTTTGGTACACAATAGGGTTTTCTAGGGACTTACTAAGAACCCCACAGGGATGAAGATTTAAGAAATATATCTTGAGGTAACCCTAGAAGGTTCTAGGAATAGTTTTTGCAAGGTGCGTAACTACTTCTTCAACCCCATGATGAGTGTGTTTTACCTCCTAAGGAACATTAATAGAATGTCTAAACTAGCCAAATAGGTAACTAAGAAGTTTTGCACCACCTATAATCAGTTCAAAACATTCACGTACATCAGGGTGAGTGGGTATTTTAGATGCCCATTCAAATTTCCCAAATACCTAGATGATAGATTAGAAATAATGGAGCTATGTAGGTAGATGTAACCACTATATGAAATGATTGCAATGAAAAAGATAAACAATCCTTTAAAGTTTCTTGTGGCAGTTGGTTTATATTCATGCCCTTGTATGGCCAAGGCAAAGGGGTTGTAATTGGAAATGAGTTTGTATGCACTTGGTAAGATGTTACCCCATCCCAATTATGACATCAAGTGGTTGATAAATATGGTGACAAATGTGATATTGCATCATTCCCACTATGAAGACTTATGGTCTGATTTCACCACCAAAGAAGATGTCAAGAAGTGGGAGTACATGAGGTTAATGGTGCAAGAGGTCATATCATATGAAATAACTCCTCTCCCCAGGGATATGGTTGATGACAAGATGATACTCTCCTTCAAATACAATAGGATAAATATTGAATCCTAGCCCATCACTCTACTAGATTTAACTAAGGAAGAAAATGATTCCATATCTAGGCAAGTGACATGGATAATGAGGAGAACCTTTAGGTGGTTGAAGGAGCATGGGGTTGACCTCAGGGCATACAACACCCCTACCCTCCAAGAGTTGAGGGAGGTGAAATAATTGAATGTATTCCTCCCTACACATAGTGGTGACCCTCTGGCCCCATCATCATCTACAGTAGGAAGAGGGAAAAGAAAGCTGGGAGACATTGACTTCATCAAGCTGGTGGACATCAAGAAAATGATTATGGCCTAATCCAAAGTTGGGATGTATTTCTCAAAGATAATGAGCTTGGCAAAAAATTGGGATAAAATTCTCACATGGTAGGTCACACTAGCTAGCACCATCCCTATTTCAATTTTGGGGAGGGATGCTCTAGGGGTGCTAGCCATCTCAATGGCTTCTCCCATGGTCAGTCAAGCACCAGTCCTATTTGTCCTATCTTTGTAGCAAGTTATAGTTGATCATCCTTTGAAGATATATTCAAGGAAGAGAGGAGGCAAGGAACAAGATGAGCCACCAAAACAAAAAAGATCTAAGAATACCCTCTAACCTCTAGTAAAATCTCTAATCAAGCAAATGATAGTTCTCATCAAAGACCTAATCATTGAAGAGTGCCCCCCTGAGAAAAAATAAGATCAAGATTCATAGATGAAAAGGGTTAGGGATATTAGTGAGGGTGAGGACTTAGATGAATAAATATTGACAATGAAGGTAATAAAAAAACAACACACCTTCACTCCCCCTAAGGTGAGAACTAGGCATAGGACCCATAGGGAGAAACATTACTCCCCTTCAAAAATATTGATAGAAGGAACATCTGTAAAAGGGGAACATACAATATAAGAAGGTAAAGGTGATGAGAAAGGGGTCAAGACTTTATATGATCATATATTTTTTAATGATGTTAAGGAAGGAGAAGCCATTATTAACCTCCTCAACATCTTTATTAGCCTCTATATACCCAACAGCCCAGGGTGTTATGAAAGGAGTCTCACTAGCTTGGGTTTTATTTCAAAGTTTTGAAGCAAGTTGAGATAGTCCTAGAGAAGGAAAAAGAAGAGTTGGGAAGAAATAAAGGAACAAAAGTTATGTTAAGCCCTCCTCCTAAACTAGTGACTCTACCAAAAGTTTCTTCCCCACTGGGACCACTCATCACTAGTACAAGGCCATCCTTAGTATCCACAACTTTGGTGGGTTTCTAAACTAGGCCCCTTCTTTCGATTATAGACCAAGTTAAGGAAAAGAAGGATGTGCTGAGAAAAGTTGGGGATATCAATATAGCTTAGATTATTCAAAATCAAAAGGCCAAGCCCCCAAAGAAGGCTAGGACACATGTTAGAATGACATTCATTAACATAAAGGAAAGAAGTGTTGAAGTAGACATTCCTCTGCTAGATGCATTGAAAAAGGATACTCCCATGGAAAATTATTCCATCTACCACTACAATCTCAGGGAGCCATCAAGGAAGGAATTGAAGCATACTTCACAAGTCTTAGCTGACATGGTGATGTAGCCATCATGGATGATTTAAAGTCAAAAAGTTAGGCTATAATCTAGTACTTGTAAAAGTTATTGAGTGAGCCCTAGGTGGTGACTCTTACCACCATCTAGGATCCTCACCTTTCCCATATCACCGTTATAACACTAGACATCACCCATGGAAAATATTTAAAGATCAAAGGATGGGAGACAAAAGATTTGAAATAGGACTTGATAGCCTGAGCCCAAGAAGTAATCCATACATGTATGGAATGTCTAGATGATGAGACAGATAGGTGAGCAAAATGTAGCTCCCTAACATCTATTTTTGATGCTAATATCAAAATTTTAGAGGAACTTAGGCACAAAATAGATGAAATATGTAAAATTAGCAAGGATATTTTAATCACAAAAATCATTATCTCTCTAGGTAATATTAAGATGCCTAGAGAGTACTAATTAGCCATAGAGCACAAGCTCACCATGCTCAAGGATGGCACTTTTGATTTAAAAGGAGAAGTATAGTCTCTCAAGACTACAAGAATAAATATTGAGGCCACTCTAAGAGAAATTATAAGGCTAGATGGTTTGGTGGACCTGACAAAATAACTATTGGAGGAGGCTCTGAAGGATCTCATCAATGCACCTCATGAAGCTTTTAATGGCCAAAAAATAAAGGACCTGGTATCTCTCAAAAAATCCTATGACAAGTTGGAGGAATTGATATGAAATAAATAGGGAGTGACATAGAGAACTAATAATTGGTTAGAGGAGTATGATGCCAATTTCAAGTACAAGATGTGCCTGAACAGAATGATCCTCACTAGTATAGTCAAGAAGTTTGTTACACACAAAGATAAGTTGGTAAAGGACACAGTCATCGATGTGGATTCTACATCATGATGAGATACCCATAGTTTCTTTCCCAAAAATGGAATTATCCCATACATCCCTTTCTATTCTTGTCTTTTTCTCCTTTATATCTCTTTCCTTTTAAGGAACTTCTGTATTTTTCCCAATAGTGGTACGTCCCTTCTCGATTTTGTTTTGTTTAAGGAAATGATGTTTTTATTTCTTTGCACAAGTGGACGAAGTTTTATTTTGTCCATTATAGGTTATTTTATATGAACATAACTATAAATATTCATATGTAGTTGGAAATCATATCCTTTTTCATCATGAGAGCACACCTGCAGGTCTGAGGAGTCAAGTTTGCTATAACCAACTCCAGGCCCATGAAGGAGTCTTCCATCTAGAATATCTTTATAGAATATGTCAAGTATGGTTATGTAACTATATAATTAATGGGGGTTTGTCCCTTTACAAAGTTTGGCTAAAAATTTGAGTGTAAAGGAGATAGCTCAGAGAGTCATCCTTGTATACTACCCTAGTGCCAAATTGATTTCACTTGTAAAATCATTGGCAATCTTTGAGATTGTAGACACCTAAATCTGGCCACTAATAACCTCCAGTCAATATTTTGACTAATTTCCACCAAAATGCACAATTTAACTTAAAAACACTAAAAACATTAAATAAGTTGAAATTGATATATTCAAGTGTTGATTTTGGCTAGGGTATCATTAAATGGGGTAATGCAATTTATGGGCCAGCTAACTTTGATCAAATTATTTTGAGTCAAAATTCTAATTTTGCACCTAGGTGATTTGGATTGATATTTTCTATAAAATTTATTATACAAGATGCGTGCCTTTATTATTTTGTGTTGGCAACATCCTAAATGGGAATATAGTTCCAATGCATCTGACATTGACCTCCAATTCCAATCTAGTCAAATTTTGGACTAATAACAAGACATTCTGATCAATTTGAGTAATATGTGCACAAAGTGATTAATAATTCTTAAGAGATAATAAAACCAAATTAGATCCTAATTAAGAATTCCATGGAAACTTGTTGAATACTTTTTTAAAAAATGAATACTGAATAACTGCATCATCAAGTGACCTCTTTTCTTAGGAAGACATCCCTAGGCCATAAATGCCACAAATATTAGGATTATGGGTCTCCCATGCCTCATAATGACCCTCCATGCCTCTTCAATGCCCCTTTCTCAATGTCATGATTTGAGAATAATTATAGATTTAATTCCAAAAATTTGAATTAATCCTCAACCACACATCTTCATCTCAAGATGGATGGTTTAGGTTGATTATGAGCAATCTCAAAAATCTATAAATAGGAGGCCTTGCCTATTGAATTTTAAGCTTAATTTGTGAAAATTTACCATGTCAAATTGATTCCAAGAGTTCTCACATGCCAAAGTTATGATGCCAAAATATTAAACCAAGCCAAGCCAAAGCCACAAGGTGTTAAGGAGAAGAGGAGATATCCATGCCTCCTTTGATAAAGACTTCATGAGCACAATTTGAGTAAGCCACTACAATAAGAATTTGAAGCATCCAAATAAGGTGAAGGATTATTGTTTTTGTTTACTTTTTAGTTGTATTTTTCATTTATTTTTGTTATTAAGCTCACTTTAGTAAGTAAGCCTAGAGATGTATGCTAGTTAGTGTGTTTTTATCAATTTATTTTCATTTTGGGACTAACACAATACTAATCACCTCTCTTGAGTCAAAATTTTAGTTCATAAAATGGCATTCTTGATAGGACCATACCTCAAAAATTTGATCAAATAACACCTAAAAGTAACATACTAACCATTTTCATGCAAGGTCTTAGAGTGTGGAAGCAAAAAAGATGAAGATTTAAGCAAAAAGTTTATTTTTTAGAGATCATGATTTTATTCTTAGGACTGTGTAATTCAGATCCCAACTCAGCTTGACTTGACCCAACACACCCTGACTCGGATCCCAACTTAGCCTGACTTGACCCAACTTGCCCTAACTTAGGTCCCAACTTAGCCTAACTTAACCCAACTCACCCCGACTCAGATCCTAACTCAGCCTAACTTGACCCAACTCACTCTGACTCGAATCCCAAATAATCTTGACTTGACCTAACTCGCCCTGACTTGGATCCCAACTCAGCCTAACTTGACCCAACTTGCCCCAACTCAGATCTTAACTGTACCTGACTTGACCCAACTCACCTTGACTCAAATCCCAACTCGGCTTGACTTGACCCAACTTTCCCCGACTCAGATCCCAACTTAGGCTGACTTGACCCAACTCAACTGTGTGAAACTCAAGAGCTAAAAGGATATTTTAAAATTATTGGTTTGAGGTCATACAAACTCTGTTTTGGATTTTTTTTTAAACCATGTAGTTTTTCTTAAATTTTTAGAATCTGACATTAGTTTAACTTCAATTTTTGTAAAGTTTTTACAAAATTTTAAAATCTATTTGGATGTTTCTAATCTAACACATTTGCTTTTGGGGTGATGCCTTAAGGGTAGACAGGTAACCAATGGATTTAAAATTTGATAAATCATGTTTTAGACCACCTTTTGAATTCTTTTAAAATGAATTAGGAACCTTGTTTTGGTGCTTAATGAAACATTTAGAGTCTTAAGTGAAGGATTTCAAAGTTATAACTTAAGACCAAGGGGTGAAAAGAATACCACCACATCTTTTATTTTCAATAGTTATTTAATTAGAACTTGTTTGGAAAAAAGAAGGTTTATGCATGTATGCTCTTCCATTTGTCCCCTTTAGGGAACCCTTGGAATCAAAATCACTTTCTTTATTTAAAAATTGTCTAGTCTAAGCCATATATAGAATGTCATCTAAAGCACTCCTCAAAAACTTGAAAAAGTATTGGGTGACATTGAAAATGACCCTAAAGTCTTTCTATTTTATGCTTTATTTATTTCATATAAACTTGGATTACGAGGGGAATGTCATTACCTCCCATGAGTTCTTTAGGGAAGCTTTGACCCATGGTTTCACCTTCTAGCACTAACTTCATTTAGCTTCATATTGGAGTTGCACATGGGACATAGTAACACTTTGAACATCACACTACACTGAGTGAATAGTAGGATGTAGTAGTTGTAAAAAGGACTAGAACTTTTTTCAACAGGCCAAGTGGTATAGAACCAAAATTTGTGCTTTCCTTTTACATTGTTTGATGTGAAATCCATTTTACAATTAATTCCCCTAGAATGTTCATAAACTTATAGATCTTAGAGAAATCCCCACTTGCTATGGAATTATTGTTGGTACAAGGTGTGCCTTAAGGTCCATGTTGTAGTACTATCATTTGAGAGAAGGGGGGGGGTTGTAAAAACCCTACTATATAAATCACATTTAATTTTGGATGAACACTTAAAATTCTCTCAAATGATTTATATTGATGGATTCTAACAATACCAAGCAACCTTATCAGTTTAGGATCTAAGAGTGAATAATTAATTAGTTTAATCCTAGATTAAAGTCTTATTTAGATTCAAAACTTGGTGTAAACAAATGATACAAACCAAAACACATGGTCCTCATTTTCCTTTGAACAAAGAGGCATTATGCTGCCCATGTGAAACCATCAATTTTCCTTGTTCAAAGTTCATTAAAACTTGGAGTCATATCATCCACTTTGGCATGGTTATGATACCCAATTGAGTCTAGACCTTTGCCAAATTTTTTAAAGTCCTTTATTTATAATATAAATTCAAAATTGCACCTTTATAAGTTCATAGGGTTGATGTGTTGAGTGGGTTCACCATTTGTACTAAACTTGAGGGAACTTAGGTTCAATTTACAATTTGGGTTAAAAGCCATTTAAAACTCATTACCAATATCACAACTTGATAGACTTAAGTCATTTTGTGCTAAACACTTGCACTTTGAGTCTATTCACCATAACATTTTGAGTCAAGAAAGGTAGTGTTATGCTATCAAATTTGTGAGAAATTATCTTTTCCTTAGAGATTTTTTAAAACAAGCATTTTGTCACATCTTTTGGGTAGTCTAGTGTTATTACATTGCCCAAAAATTTTTAGATATTATTTCATATGCCCTCTTGAATAGAGTTCAAATTTGTTCTTACATTTTCAAACCAACCTAAGTATACTTTTGTGAACCTTTGTCTAGAATAGTTACGCTATTCACTTTTTTCTAGCTTATTTATCAAAAGAACTAAGTTTTATACCATTATTTATGAGAAAATAAACTATCTCTAAATTGCCTTTTATTTCATACCTTATACCTATTTGATCAACTCCATGTCCAAGAATCAAATGCCTAATGTTTGTTAGATGTGTTTCAAATCTATTATATTAAAAATTTCATCTATTTTCAAAGTCTAGCTTTTGACACCATTTGGCCAAGAGTCCTAGCACATGCCTTATTTGAGCCTAGCTTTTGACGTCACGTTTGGCCAAAAGACTTAGCAACTTTTAATTTCTTATATTAGATTGATTTGAAACACTTTGACCTTAGCATTTGGCATTTCAATTTTTGGTTCATTTACTTAATCTTTTTGTGTAGGATGTGTAACATTAAAAACTTAACGTTAGCTTGTGTTGTCACAAATATTTACATTAACCTTTTGATATTTTTGATGAATCTAAACCAAGTTTGAACATCATATTTTTAGACATTATCCTTTTAGATTTTGTATAAATCTCTTTCCTTTCTATCACAAAGCATTAAATATGGATCCCAACATGTATTCCTATACTTGTAGTGGACTCATGTACAATCCAAGGATTAGTAATGTGGTTACACAGAATGAAATGGTGAAAGACCCCTACATGGATAATATTTCTTATGAGATGGATCTTTATCCCTATTATGATACTCAATTATGGTCACAAATCCAAGATCTAATGGCTAACTATTTTTTTACTACACCACCTTATTCAAAACAAGACCAAAAATAAATCACATATTACCTAGCTATAATACTCATAGCTAACAAACTAGTTCCTCAACAATCATGCTATACTAATACCCCTTCCACATATGATCCATTTTTTTTTGAGAAACATTTGTTGGAGAACAAAGATGAGATTTTGGTTTGAGCCATAGCGGTAGGGGCCAATTTTACAGTAGACTTCACCCATGAGAATTTACCAAGCCTAGTAAGAATACCCCACAACATAATTTATGATAAACATGCTTTTACTAGAAATCTTTTGTCTCTAGTATAAATAAAATATCAAGACCATAATGTGCCTAATAAAGGCAAAAAAAAACATGGAAGATCACTTTAACTAAATTCAAACAACATATTAAACCTACTTAAATATAACATGTAACTTCAATCAAATGACCATGGTGAATAAACCTCTTATTGACTTCGTTACTTCAATAGGAGTTTTGATAGAGTTAATTGGTCAAGAAAATCAAAATTTAGATCCATTTTCACAAAACACTTTGATATAAAACTTGTTACATATGCTAATTATTGAAGAAGTGTCTTTTTCTTCTACATAGATTAATGAGCAAAATATAGTGGACAATGTGCAAGCAACATCCAATCCAAATCAAAGTGGTACTAATGCAAAAAAACTAGTCAACAATATGTGCCTATAGTTAATACCATGAGTGGATCATCATACCAAGGAATATGAGCTTCTACACCCCAACCTTCACCACCTACTTCTCAACCTCAACTAGTTACTTCATCAAGTGTGTAACCAACAGGATTAGGTAGTCAACCAACAACTAATGTTGTGCCTCAATAATCGAATGTGATCAATCCTACTCCTCCTTAACAAGAGATGAGTAGTATTTCACAATAGCAAGCACAATCTAGTCTACCAATGCAATAGAGGATGAATATATTACCACCTCAATAAGGGTCAACTAATGTTCCACCTCATTAGGTAGTGTCAAATATACCTCTTCAGTCACAAACCAGTGTACCAATCCAAAACCAAATGATGACTAGCCAACAACATGAAAATATTGGTCAGTGACATATGTTGAATCTTCAACATGCTTTCACTTGTCAATAAGGATTCATTCAACAAGGAGGCTCCCATGTTTCTAAAATACCTACTAGACAACAATCAGTTCAAAACGTGCCACAAGTTTAGAGATAGGGTCTTGGTCCACAAATTTCCACTCAATAGCAAGGTTTGATTAGTTGATAGCATGTCCCTTTTCAACCATTGTAGGCATAGTATAACTATATCCCTCCATCCCAACTAAAAAATCCTCCAATTCAAACCTTCATAGCCAACCCAAACCAAAATAACGCACAACCAAATGTGTAATTTCAAGTACACCCTAATCCACGTATGCATATTCCTAGTCTATTTCCCAACCAAACCAATATACCCCAATAGGTATCCCCATAATACCCTCATCAAAGTGTCCCACTTGTGACCTCTCATCCATCTACCTAAACCAATATTCTCCCTCAAACCAATGTTCCTTCTAGTTTCTTATCCCAAGAATTACAATAGATGAAGGATGTAATTGTTGCCATTCAAGATGAGAAATAGACTAAAAAGTTTAAGTTAGATGACATGTGTTCTTATCCATTCAACATGGAATAATTGTAAATACCATTTCCTCTAGGGTATTAACCACCATAATTCAACAAATACAAAGGGAAAGGTGACCCTAAGGCCCATTTAACTAAGTTCTTTGTCACATGCCAGCTTGTGGCATATAGTGATATATACCTTTTGTTGTTGTTTCCAAGGAGCTTGGCTAGACAAACCTTGGAGTGGTTTTTAAAGTTTCCCAAGAATTTAGTAACAAATTTTGATGATATTTTTGATAAGTTTGTGAAACACTTTTCCTATAATCTTGAACATGAGATTTCATTGGTTGAGTTAACACAAGAAAAACAAAAGGCTAGTGAGAGTTTTGCAAGTTATCTACAACAATGGAGATCCCTTGCAAGCCAATTCACCTATAGCTTACTAGATAAATATATCCATTATGTTTACTAAAAATTTGAATAGTGAGATAGCTTATCATCTAGAAATACAATGTGAACATAATTTTAAGGAGATCATCGATAAAGCCTTATTGATTACGTGAGCCCTTATTAATAAAGGGATCATCAAGATTATGTCAAGTAATCAAAATAAAGGTACCAATTAGGGAAGTGTCCAAAATCAACATATAATCCAAGTGCAAGTATCATAACTAGCACATGCCAATAATCAAGATAGACCAAAGTAATTTAACCACAATAGGAATGTTGTGGGTAATGGAGTAA
Organism: Torreya grandis; assembly: GCA_037957365.1. Lineage (NCBI taxonomy): Eukaryota > Viridiplantae > Streptophyta > Pinopsida > Cupressales > Taxaceae > Torreya > Torreya grandis. The sequence continues at coordinate 432,750 of JARHVA010007184.1, forward strand.
CCAAGTCATGTCATGTCTAAATAGTGTAAACATCATATACATCATATTTTAAACTTAATCCTACCTAAAAACCTCTCCAACCAACATTAAAAGCATAAAAATCAAGACCCACACAACAAACACAACAACCTTTACCATTACAAATCCCTCCTCCAAGGAGAACTATGCCTATGTGTCATGTCTTTAGTGATCTAGGAGAGCCTATTGAATTTGTGTTTGATAAAATTACTACTACTAATTTGATTAGTTAGCCTATACCAAATCATTATCCATAAGGCATTCTTTATCCTGATTGGTACCATGAAAATGAATTCTATGAATATCGTCAGGTTAATGGGCATAATCTACGAAGATGTGTGAAAATAAATAATTTGATTGAGAATGTGTTGGAGAACAGGGAGATAACATTAGATAATGGTGCTTCCACCTCCAATAAAACTCTTTGAATTTATCAAAACCCCTTTCCCCAACATAACACCCAATAAAAACATAACAATCAACAAAAACATTGGTCAGTGTAACAACAAAGTCAACAGTATCAAAATCAAAGGTTGAACCAGTAGAATCAATAATAGAACCCACAATGCCAGAACAATGGACAAAATAAGGTCAAATTGGTGACAACCAACAAACCTACCATGTAGTTTCACATGAGTACAACAAGGTTGTAGGTCATATTATAGGGGATAGCATTAATACCATCTACATTAATCCTAGACCAAACACTAATCAATCTAGACTATTGTTAAATAATACCACTTAACTAAATTACATCGATATTCCTTATTTGACCTAGGATTGCATATAGGCAAACCAAAAAATTGGGACTCCCACTTTTGGACCATATATCGATAACTCACCCTTGCCATGTGACCACATATAAGTACACCAACAACTAAGAATTGTCCTATCTTATCCCACACCATTCCTAGCTTTTATTAACAATTATGGTCTAACATCTAATCCTGATTGTGAAATCACAACTTTGAGGTCAAATATTACTATCTCGGTTATACAACCATATGCCACTTTTCTTGTTATCCAACCAACTATTTAGCCTCAGAATAAACCATTCACCATTGACCAAGACAAGAAGTTTGATATTGTGGAACAATTGTAGAAGACACTAGAATAAATTTCTATTTTTAGATTTGCTACAAATGTCAATAATCCATAAGAACATTTTGAATATTTTTTTAACCCAATCCATTTTTGTCAGTGACATATCCCCTAATAAATTTAAATCTTTGGTTGGACACCTAGCTCTAACTTAACAAGTCACATTCAACCAAAGTGATATGTCTTCCCTTGGCCCACTCCATAATAATTCATTATACATAGAAGTTTATATAAAGTGGCATAAAGTGAAAAGTGTCCTTATAGATAATGGGTCATGCCTCAACATAGTGTCTCTAAAGCTCATCAAGCTTCTGGGGTACACAATGGTAGATCTCCAACCATAAATGATAACTATCAAAGCCTATGATAATAAGGAAAGAGAATCACAATGCACCATTAGCTTATCAGTTATTATTGGGACTTTGACCCATGATACACTTTTCCATGTGCTTGATCTTGAGTTTTCATATAATATGCTTCTAGGTAGCCCTTAGTTACATGAGATTAGTGCAATCCTATCAACACTACACCAATGTATTAAGTTCTCCCACTCAAGGATGGAAGTGAATATTCTAGGATATTTACACCCATATGAACACTACAAACATCTTCATGCCAAGTTTCAAAGATATAGTTGCCAATACAACATGAATCCAAGTTATAAGTAGGATAAAGGAAAGGCCGTACTTATTAATCCTCCATAGGATAATTGCATAGATCCTAATACCTTGTATTCCCTTTCCCACATGCCACCTCCTAAAGCTTCTAATCATTTCACCATTTTAGATAATGGCTTAGGGGAGTAGGTGACCCATGATACCTTCCATATTACCAATCTTCCTTAAAATCCAAATACCTTTGGGTGACCTAAAAATACCCCACAAATGCATTGGCTACAAAATAATAAAGATAAGGGACCTATCATGTTTGTACCAGCATCTGGCCTAGACAACCAAGATGATTATTATAAAAGTACAAAGTATCCTATTCCCAATAGGATCATGGAGCATTAATATTATGAAGGAAGAGGCCTCGAACTAAATAAACAATGAACCATTGAGCCAATTTCCATGACTAAGTATGAAAGATCATATGGACTTGGATTTAAACTACCTAAGGGTGACCCCACATATCTTATTTGAGTTCCATCACTGGTGGCTAGTGATGATGATACCGATAGTAAAGCAGAGTCTGATCATAGCCTCACCTTTGATGGCCTAGTTGAGACTAACCTATTCAATAATAATTCCATATGTACTCTTACCCCAATCATTTGTCACAACCCATTGCCATTATACTATCCCCAACTGATAGATTGGGACCAACAGGATTCTAATTTGTTGATTGATGAGTTTTAGAATGATGAGACATTTTGTGACTTTTTAGGCCTTAGAGACAATGTTCTATTGGGAGATCATAAATCAAGATTATTAATTACATTGGATCTTGAAGACTATTTTGGAGAGTAGGTGAATACCCTTAGCCAAATAAATAAATAAAACATTGAGCTCCCCAAGTGAAAACCTCTTTGAGGCACTTTTTGACCAGGGAAAAAGTAAAGATAATGGACAATCTAGTGGTGAAAACCTATTTTAGGCACTGTTAGATGAGGGTGTTCATTATTCTTCAAATTTAGACCAGGAGACCACCAATGATGAACTTGCCTATGGATCTGAGTATAGTTTTACGCAACAACAAGCATTTGAAGCATCGAAGGAAGGTGAAGGATTCTTGTTTTTCTTTACTTTTTATTTGTGTTTTTCATTTATTTTTGTTATTAAGCTCACCCTAGTAACTAGGCCTAGAGATGTATGCTAGTTAGTGTGTTTTTATCAATTTGTTTTCATTTTGGGACTAACACAATACTAATCACCTCTCTTGAGTCAAATTCCTAGTTCAATTTTTTTTCATTTTTGTACACCATCACACTTACATTCTTAGTGATTTTTAATACTTTTTCAATATCATTGTGTTTTCACCCCATCATTTTTTTTTTGGTCCCCTCATCTCCATTTTTTCTTTCGAGGGACTGCTTATTGACCTTTCTTTGTACCAACCATTCCCTCAAAGGGGATTCATATAGTTAGTTTATCATCATTACAATTGTAGGCATATAAGACCTTTTCATTTTTAAAAAATATGTTACTATGCTTATAGCTTATAATGCCTTCCTAAATATGGGCAAACTGTAGACACCTAAATCTGGCCACCGATAACCTCTAGCTAGGATTTTGACTAATTTCCACCAAAATGCACAATTTGGCTTAAAAACACTAAAATAGATTAAATAAGTTGAAATTGATATATTCAAATTTTGATTTTGGCTAGGGTATCATTAAATAGGGTAATGTAATTTATGGGCTAGCTAACTTTGATCAGATCATTTCAAATCAAAATGCCAATTTTGTACTTGGGTGCTCTAAATTGATCTTTGCTATCAAATTTATTGTATGAGATGCATGCATTTGTTATTTTATGTTGGAAACATCCTAAATGGTAATACAGTTATAATGCATTTGACATTGACTTCCAATTTTAATCTAATTGAATTTTGGACCAATAACAAGGCATTCTGATCAATTTGAGTAATTTGTGCCCAAAGTGCTTAATCATGCTTAAGAGCTAATAAAACTAAATTAGAGCCTAATTAAGAATTCCATGAAAACTTGTTGAATACTTGTTTTTAAAAGTTAGTATTTAATAATTGCATCATCAGGTGACCTCATTTCTTAGGAAGACATCCCTAGGCCATAAATGCCACAAATATCAAGATTATGGGTCTCCCATGCCTCTTCAATGCCCCTTTTTATAATGTCATGATGAGGATAATTATATATTTAATTCCAAAAAATTGAATTAATCCTCAACCACACATCTTCATCTCAAGATGGATGGTTTAGGTTTATTCTGAGCAATCTCATAAATCTATAAATAGCAGGCATTGCCTATTGAATTTTAAGCTTAATTTGTGCAAAGTTACCATGTCAAATTGATTCCAAGATCTCTCACATGCCGAAGTTATGATTACAAGATCTCTCACATGCCAAACTTATGATTCCAAAATATTGAGCCAAGCCAAGCCAAAGCGATAAGGTGCCAAGGAGGAGAGGAGATAGCAAAGCCTCCTTTGATGAAGACTTCACGAGCACAAGCTGAGCACACCACTACAATAAGAATTTGATGTATCCAAGGAAGGTGAAGGATTCTTGTTTTTATTTAATTTTTAGTTGTGTTTTTCATTTGTTTTTGGTATTAAGCTCGCCCTAGTAATTAGGCCTAGAGATGTATGCTAGTTAGTGTGTTTTTATCAATTTGTTTTCATTTTGGGACTAACACAATACTAATTACCTCTCTTGAGTCAAATCACTAGTTCATAGAGATCATCTATGATGTTACCTTGTTATAGAGTCATTTCTATAGATTGTCTTATGATATCTAATTTTAAATAAATGTGTTGTGATCAATATTTTCCTAGTAAATGAATAAAATATGTTCATGGTTTCCATTCTATCTTGTTGTTCATATCTAGTGTTTCTTTTCAAAAGCTAAATAGATTGGTTGTCTATAGTATGTTTCTTGATGGTAGTCATTTGGAAGGTGCAACTAGAACATAACAATCCTTTCTATTTTAAATTTTATGTAATGAAGCATTGATAGCCTTTTTAAGGGTAGTCCTGGTCTCATGGATGTAACAAAAAATAATTCTTGAAAGGTAACCTATAGTGTTGTTTGTAATCTTTCAAGGGCCATATGTGCATAGTTTATTTCTAGATGTTTTAAGAATTAAGGAAGAATTTGTTGATAAGGGAGATATCATGATTGTGTGAACCCCTCCATATTAAATTATTATCCCTCCACATCTTTTCATTGAACTTTTCTTATAAACATTATCCTACCCTATTCTACCTTGCATACAACATACAACTAGCATACCATAAGTTTTTCTTGCCTAATAAATGCACTATATATTGTTCACCTAAAGTGTATTCACTTTATATGCTCAAAATCATAGTGCTACCATCCTCACTTACCCCTTATAATTCAACAAAAATTTCCAAATTGAAGATTGCAACCATTTTCCCATCTATCTTAAGTAGCTTTCATATGACTTAAGCATTCATGCATTTCATGTGACAACACTTCCAAGGTGGATTATGTGAGTCTGGTTATGCTTTGGTCATATTTCCTCTTCCCTAATTATAAATCCCCGTGAAGGTTAAAGGTTTAAAATATCTTCATAAAAACTAGCTACCCCCACCCGTATGTCCTCTCACCTTCATTTAGGTAGAGCTAAAAGCAACATGAAACTAACCATCCCCTTTGTCAGCCCTCTCCTAGTCATTGTCCTCATTTAGTTCTTTCAAGGTGTTGAGCCCTCCCTAGATCCAATGACATATATTTATGGCTCCTCACCTTTAACTTGCACTCCACTTCTTTATTCTTGATCCTGTGGTGTGTGAGGTCAAGTAATAGTGGTACGTTACTAGGAACCAACAAGCCATTTTTGCCACCATTATCAGGGACTTATCACCCTTTTTACGAGCCTAGTTTTCAAAAAATATCAAGTGTTTCACTAGCCTTTCTTCCAATTTGAGTTTCTCATACTTATTATATTTTTGCTCTTGTAAAAATATTTAGATTATTTACCCTTGGTAGTGGGAATCTCTTTAACATATTTAAAGGGTGTTATTAGGGTGTAAAAGCTAGCCTCTCTTTGTGGTTGTGCTTGGTTTTTATTGGTCTAGAAGTCTATTTTATAGTGCCAACTCCATTCTATCATAGGTTTAAAGTACCAGTGCCTATTATTTTTACTTTCCTTTATTTTTGAACCCTCTCTTTAGCTCTACAAACTTGGAGGGTACTAGATTTTTTTTTCAAAGGAATGATTTAAAAGAGCTTGTCCCTAAATTGAAAATCCCTTCTAGAAGGCCCCAAATTTGAAAACCTATTATTGGTTAGGGCTTAGGCTATCAAGTAAGACCTGATCAATTTATTTCTTTTCACACACACCCCTTATGCTCTAACATCCCTTTAGTTGAAGGGTACCTGAGTGCTTTGGATAGTTCTAAACTCCCTACAAGTCAAGCTCTTTCTCCCTAAATAGTCATTTGCCCCATTTATAGTTCTATGAGTAGTGATCACTCTCAAATAAAATGGGAAATCATGACTTAAGGAAGAGGATGTTTAATGTAGATAATGAAAATGATGGAGAGGAAGATCAAGATTTGGTTAACCGGTGTAGACCATTCATGATTCCAAGGTTGAGACCCATCAATTTTATTGGTATGTTTGGCTTTCCCAATAAGGTCCATATCAAGATTAGGAGTGTTCTACCTAAGTTATATAGAAATAATATAGTATCTAGAGAGAATCATCTAAAATCCTTTTTAAATATTATTGAAGATTATGAGATTGACTTGGAGAATGTGTGTATAAATCTCTTTATCAACACACTTGAGTAAGAATCTTGGGAGTGGTTCAAATCCCTACCTAATGGATCTATAGATACTTGTCAAGCAATAATTTATGCATTCAAGATGCATATTGGTGAGAGTATAGATCCCCAATTTATGCTTTCCAAATTTGAGAATCTCATAAAGAACCCCAATGAATGTGTAAAGGATTTCAATTCAAGGTTTAGTAAAGTGTTGAGGAGGTTGTCTGAGGATATCAAGCCCAATGGTGTTGCTTCCCTAATTCAGTATTATGATGCATTTGACAAAAAAATGGCCTATTATATCAAAGATAAGGCTCCCACAAATTTGAGAATGGCTTTCAATTTGGCTATCTAAATATAAAATAACATCAAAGTTGTGGGTAAGCCTTTGAATAAAAGGGTTGATGTCAAGCTGATGAACCTTGAGAAAATGCAAACCTCCCACAAAAGAGTGGACCTAGAAGAGACAATGAAGACCTTGGCCATTACAATCAAGGAAATCTCTTACAAGCTGGCTAGAGCTAAGAAGGGACTATCCCAAGGTACCTCTAATCATGATGATAGGAGGGAGCATAAGAGAGAGGAGCAAAATTATCCCTGAGATCAAGGTCAAGGTAGGCCACCTTTCCAAAATAGAAATAATGAAAAAGGAAAGGGGATAGCAAGGGATGATACGAATCATACTTAGGGGGCTAGAAGGAATGTCTTGGATCCTTTGGATGAAAATATTAACATAGTTGATGTTGACATTGACTGGTGTGATAAATGTCTCCTCCCTCATCCCCCATGTAGCACAACCTCTGAGGGATGTTTAGAGGTGGTTAGTTCTAAAGTTGTATTTGATGAATATGAAATCTACATAGTAGATTTATAGGAGGTGGAGAGTCAAATCTTTAGGGAAAGGGGGTAGGTACCCTATCAGTCCCAGACTATGAGGACACTCTAGCCTATGATTATTTCACTTTTAGTTTTGATGAACTAGGTGAAACGGTTTTATCTCCATCTATATAATTATTGGGTACTGCTACTACTTGGGGATTTTGGGATACATGGGAGAAGGTAAGAGCTCTATCAATAGATTTTGTCTATGAAAATAATATGATGCATGAGTATGAGTTTTTGGTTCATGATTTTGAATTCCTAAGATCAATGATGAAAGAGAAGTATGGGGACTCTCCCCCATCAATTAAGGACTAGAAATTGATGATTCATGTTGCCATTACCCAAGAAAAGGAGTATAATCTAAGAAGTAAGGACTAGAATACTACCCCAAAGGATGAAGGTGTTCTTGCTCCCAAGGTAGATACCAAAGAGAAAATAACCACCATAACTAAGGAAGTCTGAAATCCTGCTAAGCTTGGTCATGCACCCTATCATGTTAAACCAAGAACTATCTAGGCCAATAATTAGACCCCTTTTCTATCTAGTATTCTTAAGAGGGATGAACCTAAAAATCTTCCTTTGAAGAGTGAAGTCAAAAGTATCATTCCTCTTATTTATGTGCCCTTAGCACTAGAAGGATATATTCTAGATGAAAATGTCAAAAGTTTACCCATTAATACTCCATTTCCCAAATACAGTGTTTCTGACATTACCCATGGACTGAGTCAACTAAAGGTCATAATAATTTTTTGGATCTATTTAGGATCCCATAACATAAATAGATAACTTTTGAATACTTAGGGTTCACATAAAAGGTTACTACCAATGAAATTATTGAGGTAGATCCTCCTTTTGTTCCCCTCAGAGAAAATAAGAATGCCTTAGAATCCTCCAAGTAACACTTAGAAGTGTAATTCGGGACAACATTGGTAGAGAGCCAAATGGATGTTGACCCATTCTATACCACTTTATTAATTAGTGGATTGATCATCCATAATTGTATGTTTGATTTTGGTGTTTCCTATAACATCATGCTGCTAGCTGTGTTAAATGAGCTATGCATAAGAATAACTATATCATATGGATGATGCCTTGAAATGGATTCTAGAGAAGTGTTTATAGTCTATGTGGTAGAAGGGTTTTTGGTAAAACTTACACAATACCTTGGAAAGTTCCTAAGTATAGATGCCATTGTTGTAGACTATCCACCTAAGTGGGGTATGTTGCTCTCCTAGAAGTGGGTTGATAGCATTTAGATGGATTTATATTATGCCACAATACCTTTGGATGGAAAAATGGTTTGCCTAAATCAAGAACCATAAATGCTCCATATCTTGGAAGACCCCAAGTACCAGTTGGATGAAGTGTTATATGTAGACATAGACATCAAGAGCTTCATAGGAAATGTTGAATTTATAGAGATGCCCCTTGATGCTAGTATCCAAGATGACAAATCCATTTGGGCTATGCATTTTTATGGAGCATGTTTCAATGTTGGAAATGGGGCTAGAGTTGTTTTTATACTCCTAAGAGCCAAATTTTTAAGTTATCATTTCAATTGGCTTTTGAGTTCACAAACAAAATTGAAGAATATGAAGCACTTTTGATATGCCTCCAGATCACCCAAGAATATGGATTCAAAAGGTTGTTAGTAAAGGGTGACTCTAAGTTAGTGGTTAAATAGGTTCAGGCTATTTACACCATAAGGTAGAAGAGGTTGAAGTAGTACTAAAATGCTATTTGGGATTGTTTGGAATAGTTCGATGCTTTCAACATCTAGTACCATGCTCGAGAGCTAAATCACTTGGTAGATGTGCTTGTCAAGAGAGATGAAAATTTTAGGATTGAATTTGGAGGTGTCATTTGTGAATATTAAGTTGAAATGTTGGTAAACCCTTCTGTTCCAGACAATATTGACCATTCACAAGTCTTTGATGATGATGATCACATAAAAAGATTTGTATGTTACACAGAGGAATTTGAGGGAGTTATTATAGATTGAGATTCAATGATACATGTCTATGATGGAAATAAAACCCTTTATATGAAATAAATAATCCAATTAAGACTAATACCATCCCTAGAGGATTAGTTAGTCTTGAGGTAGCCTTTGATGGAGTGGATCGAATCAAATCTAGAAGTAGTTCTATATCAAAACAAGTGACTAAGATTAACATTAAGACACCAAAAAACCCAAAGAAGATATGTCTTGGTGTTCACTTAAGTAAATATGAAAAGAAATCATTCATCACTCTATTGAAGATATACCAAGATTACCTGACATGGTCTTATGCAAAGTTAAAGGCTTATAGAGAGGATCTCTTTCGACATGTTATTCCCCTGTAGCCCAATACAAAGCCATTTCACTAGAAGTAGTGGCCAATCAACCCCATATTGTTCATCAAAATGTAGGAAGAGCTAAAAAATCTAAGGGATGGTAGGATCATTCAGCCTATCAGATATTCATCATGGGTGGCAAACCTTGTCCCTGTCAGAAAGAAAAATAGAGACATCTAATTCTGTGTAGATTTCCAAAATTTAAACAAGGCATCTTTGAAAGATAATTATCCACTACCTAACATGGATAATATGCTTCAATATATCACTATATCAGAGCTATTATGTACTCTAGATGGTTTTTCCAGATACAATCAGGTGGTGGTCAAAGAGTCGAATAAAGTTAAGACTACTTTCACCACTCTGTGGGGCACCTACATGTAAGTTCTAATGACTTTTAGTTTAATAAATGTAGGTGTCACTTTTTAGAGAGCAATGGATGTAGCCTTCACTAGATTTATTGGTTAATTCATTAATATCTACCAAGGTGATGTCACTATATACTCTAAAAAGAGGAGTGATCACTTGGTGCATTTGAAGCAGTTGCTTATCAGATGTTAGAAGTTTGGGATCTCCCTGAGCCCCAAGAAGTTCCATTTTAGAATGCAAAAATTGAAGCTACTAGGACACATTTTATCCCAACACGGTGTTATGAAAGACCCTAAGAGACTAGAAGCCATTGACAAAGTGCCCATCCCACAGACCAAGAAAGGTATTCAACCTTTCTTCAGCCAAATTAATTTTGTTTTCAATTTTACAAAGATTAATTTTATGATCACTTAAATTTTGAAGAAGGATCAAACCATAAAGTAGGAATAAAGGGCTACCCATTCATTTAAAAACATCAAGGCTGACTTGAAAATGGCCCTGATGCTTATTAGCCTAAACTACAAAAAAAGAGTTTCAAATATTTTCATTTGCATCTACGCATACCATTGCTACAGTACTCTTCCAAAAGAATGATGAAGGTCACAAGAAACCAATTGATTTTTTATAAAGGCACTTCAAGGATCTGAGCTTAGATATACCATAATGGAAAAGCAAGCATTCACTTTTTTAAAGGCTATCAAGCAATTCAGGTTCTACATTTTGAGTTCAAAGATTATTGCCTATGTTCCTCACACTATGGTGAAGGACATATTAACTCAAAATGAAACTAATGATAAGAGGTGTCCTTAGGTTAATAAAAAAAAGAATATGACCTAGAGATATAAAACACCAAGCTTTTTAGGGGCATTGGTTTGGCTAAGTTGATGATTGAAGAAAATTTAGAAGCTATGGAGGTAAATAATATGAAGATAATGATGGATAACTATGAATCAAAGTATAAAAAATCCCCATGATATAGAAACATAGTGTATTCCTGTAGGACTTTGAGTTGTCCTAATAATATAGAAAAGAATCAAAGGACATTAAAGCTAGTATCCCAGAAGTATGTTCTATTGTAGGGTTAGCTCGCATGGAGAAACCCTGATGGTGTTCTCTTGAGATGTTTAGTAGAGAGCGAGGTCTCTCCAATAATAAAATAAATACATAGTGGTATGTGTGGTATCCATTTCACCCCAAAGGTCACTATAAACAAGATCATGAGGGTTGGATATTGGTGGCCTACACTATTCAAGGATGTAACTACCTAGGTTAGAAAATGTGAGGAATGTTAATGGTTCTCTAGAAGGATAAAGGCATCTATATCACTTTCCCTACAACTGGTCTCTATTGAGTGGCCTTTCAGACAATGGGGGATAGATTTTATGGGTGAAATCTTAGATGCCTCGAGTGATAGTCATAAATGGATCCTGGTGGTCACTGACTACTTCAAAAAATGGGTTGAGGTAATTCCTATGAAGAGATCAACCCACTAGGTAGTGATTGATTTCTTATTAAATAATATCATTTATTGAATCAAGGTACTAGTCAATATTGTATGTGATAATGCTGTGTGTTTTAGAGCTAAATAGTTAAATGCATTATGTGAGGATTATGGGACTACTTTGGCTTATGCATCCAACTAGAATCCTCAAGGAAATGGACAAGTAGAATCCAACAATAAAAATTTATTAAAAATTATCAAGAGGACTCTGGTTGACAACAAAAGAAAATGGGGTGAGAAATTAAAGTTTGCTATTTGGGTAGATAGATTAAATCCAAAGACATCCACTAGAAAAATCCCATTTGAGATCATGTATGGGACTTAACTTGTTCTACCTTTGAATCAACAATTTCCTACATATCAATTTATGCGACAAATGATCAAGGTGGGAATAAAAATAAGCCAATATAAAGGGAGAATCAACCAGATCATCAAAATTGATGAATCTAGGAGACAGGCTCACAAAAAGTACATAAAATTTAAGGAATGTCTCAAGAGGGTTTTTGATAGAAAAGTTACTCCATGAATTTTTTAGGTCAGTGATCTAGTTCTACTCTATAAGAATAGACATGAAGACAAAGGGGAACATGGTAAATTTGATTCCCTTTGGATGGGTCCCTACACCGTTGAATTTTAGATAGGAAATCACAACTTTTATCTCAAAGACATCGATGGAGATATTTTAGAGTTTCCAGTGAATGGAAAACATCTTAAGTATTTCCTAGATTGAGGTTTTGTTTACCCATATACATATGTGTATAATTTTATATCTTATGATACCCTTAGTCATATTATATTTTATCTATCCTTATCTCTTTTATTTTTGGTTGATTGCCTTGTTGAAATGGTGATTCCCCTGTGGTATGTTTCTTATTGAATTCCTATCCCAATGGATAGGTGACTGGTTTGGTGTTCTCTATGTACTCATTAAGGGTACCCATCCTTCAAAAAGAGCCTATGTTAGTGCCTAAAATTATGCTAAAGCAATTTAGGTCTTTTTATGGTAAATACCATGTGCTATAGCTAAGAGAGCTTCAATGTCTAAGTTTCCTACATTCCTCATCAAGAGGAAAGGTTGGGGCATGTAATTTGAGTAATCATGTCTATGATCTTGGTTAGATGAGTTTAGAGGGATGTCTATCGAAGATGGACAATACCTAAGGAAGGCTAAGGAAATATTTAAAAATTAATTTCATGTGGAGCAAAGATTATATGGCATGAGAGTCTGTAGTAAACAAGTGAGGGTGTAACCAAGTCTTTTTCCAAATCTTGGATCCTTCATGCTTGAAAGAGGGAGTATGTCTATGTCCTAAATAAAAATAACATGCTACACTAATGTGTTTTGGTGATTAAGGTGAGGAGTAGTCTGATGAACCAAATGAAAAATATTTATTTGATTTAAGGGACCCCCCTTAAGATTGATATTCAAGAGTTGGGATGATTCTTCACTCTTACCCTTTTGATGGAAGTTGGTATAAGTGGAGAAAGTGGTCATGATCCCAATTTTTTTTGATTTGGACAATTGGCAGAACATCGAGATCTCAGATATTTTGAGCCTCTTTAAAAAATTGTCCCACTTACCTTTTTATGGAAATGGTGCTAAAAATCCCTAGGGCCTCGATGTCTATTTTTAATAATAAAAATATTCATGCCATGTGGAGGTGCTCAGGTGCTTGTTAACTTCTGGACATTTTTGGAAATTACCTCACTTGATTTATGGACATTTTCCAAAAGGTCCCCAAAGGCCCAAACACTCAAGTTTTTGTAAAAGAAGTATCATTTCAGGTTGTACCCTTGGTTTCATCAAGGACTCATGACTTTTTATCCTACATTACCAAAATATCATGATAGGTAAAAAAGGTGAGGAATTCCCTAAAGACCTAAACATGAGTTTTTTAAATTTATGATTTACTCATATTTCACCACGTATTGTGAAATAATTATTACTTAGAGTACAAGGGAAGGCCTTGTATTTTCCTTCTATTTTTCAAATGAGGTTCAAGAAATTAATGGGGGTAGGTGCTGATTTGCTACCTTATCTTGGAGCATTAATGGTAACCCTAATTCTAAAATGTAAGGGACTATAATTAAGTGTTATTTTTCATTTGAACTTATCTTTCACATTCAAAGCTAAATATTTGTGCTTCTAAGTGACTAAGTGTGATAGAGCAAAGAATGACATGAATATCATGAATCAGGGTACAAGTTATAAAGGATTTATACTTCCACCTATGTGCAGCCTCTATTACTACCAATGGTAGCTACTTCAATAACATCCAAGGGAAGCATCGTATTAGTCTTAGATTTAATCAAGGACACTGATGTTATGAATTTAGATTTTGAGGCACTGGTAAATTTTTTTCAAGGCCCAAACATGCCATAAGTAGTTTCCAATGTTAATATGAGCTATATCATACTAGTAATAGCATTTCCCTTGGCTGATCCATACCCAGAGCTCATCATAGCATGTGATCATGCATATCAACTAAATACCAAAACTATCATCAATGGTAGTCATTCAATAATATGCTCCTTTACTTCAAAGGCCCTCAACACCATGCTTGGCATTCCCCATCAATTAGAAAGCATCACACTTAGCATCGAGGAATGCCAACAATATGCTAATAATGACAAAGAATCCAGTGGGGAGGTAGTAAACTCATGTTGGTTGACTAAGAAAAGAACCAAGGTCTCAAGAATGCCAAAGAAATTAAAGTTGGTAGAATTTAATAAGTTACCTAAGTATGTTATAGCCATGACTACTAGAATTTATGGGTTACCCACTACTAAGAAGTTTGAGACATGGATGTTTTTAATCATGCTCTACATACTAGAAGGGAAGAAGAGGATCGACTGGGCCACCATTCCCACTGACAATTTGCATGCAAATATGATGTACCTCCAAGGATAAATTTCAAGGTATATTTTATATGTCTTCTTACCTAATTTATTGTTTGGTACACAATAGGGTTTTCTAGGGACTTATCAGGAACCCCATGGGGATGAAGATTTATGAAATATATCTTGAGGTAACCTTGGAAGGGTCTAGGAATAGGTTTTTCAAAGTGCATAACTAATTATTCAACCCTATGATGAGTGTGTTTTACCCCTTAAGGAACCTAAATAGAATGTTTGTAATATCCAAATAGGTAATTAGAAGTTTGGTACCACCTATATTCAGTTCAAAACATTCATGTGCATTAGGGTGAGTGGGTATTCTGGATGCCCTTTCAAATTGCCTAGATACTTGGATGATAGATGGAAATAATGGAGCTATGTAGGTAGATGCTACCACCACATGAAATTATTGTAGTGAAGAAGATAAAGAATCCTTTCAAGTTTCCTATGGTGATTGGTTTCTATTCATGCCCTTCTATGGCCAAGGCAAAGGGGTTGGAACTAGAAATGAGTTTGTAAATAATTGGTACCCTGATCTAATTACAACATCAGGTGGTTGATAAATATGGTGAAAAATTTTGTATGAGATCATTCCCTCTATAAATACCTATGGTTTGATTGCACCACCAAATAAGATGTTAGGAAGTGGGAGTACATGAGGTTAACAATTCAAGAGGTCATATCATATGATATCGCTACTTTCCCTAAGGATATGGTTGATGACAAGATTACACTCTCCTCCACATACAATAGGAGAAATATTTAATCCTAACCCATCACTCTATCAAATTTCACTGACAAAGAAAATTATTCCACCCCCAAGTGAGCAACATAGATAATGAGGAGAACCTTCTGGTGGTTGAAGGAGCATGGGGTCAACCTCAGGGAATACAACACCCCTACCCTCCAAGAGTTGAGGGAGGTGAAATAATTGAATGAATTCCTCTTTACACATAATGATGACCCTCTATCCCCATCATCATCTATAGTAGGAAGAGGGAAAAGAAAGCCAGGAGACATTAACTTCCCCAACCCAATCGATGTCAAGAAAATGACTACAACCCAATCTAAAGCCAGGATGTCTTTCTTGAAGATAACAATCCTGGACAAAAATTGGTATAAAATTCTCACAGGGTAGGTCAAACTAGCTATCGCCATCCCTATCTAAATTTTAGGGAGGGAAAGTTTGAGGGTCTTAGCCATCTTAGCAGCTTCTCCCATGGCTAGTCAAGCACTAGTCCCAACTATCCTATCTCTATATTAGGCTGTAGTTGAGCCTCCTATAAATATATATTCAAGGAATAGAAGAGGTGAAGAATAATAGGAGCCACCAAAATAAAAAAGAGCCAAGAGGACCCTCCAACCTCCAACAAAATCTCTAATCAAGAAAAGGATAATTATCTTTGAATACCCAATCACCGAGGAGTGCCCCTCAGAGAAAAAATAAGATCAAGATTTGTACATGTAGAGGTCAAGGATATGAGTGCGGCATAGGACTCAGATGAAGAAAGGCCGATAGCTGAGTTAATGAAAAAATAATGCACCTTCACTCCCCCTAAGGTGAGAACTAGGTAGAGGACCCATAGGGAGAAATGTCACTCCCCTTCAAAAATATTGATAGAAGGAACATGTGTAGAAGGGGAACCTATGATAGAAGAAGGTAAAGGTGATGAAGAAGAGGCCAAGATTTCAGATGATCCTTTATATTTTGATGAATTTGTGAAGGTTGGTGTTGATGTGGCCACGTAGAAGCCCCTATTGAAAAGGAGCCCCACTCCCCAAAAATAGAGGCATTTGTCCAAGATGTTATTTCTCAATCAC
The DNA here is from genome assembly GCA_037957365.1 of Torreya grandis. NCBI lineage: Eukaryota > Viridiplantae > Streptophyta > Pinopsida > Cupressales > Taxaceae > Torreya > Torreya grandis. The sequence goes on from JARHVA010007184.1 coordinate 449,114, forward strand.
TTGGGTAGGACAAAGTTGATGAAGTTAAGGACACCCTAAATAAATATGATGGGGATCAAGGTGAACATAGGGATGACATTCAATCCCCCACTAGTAACACAAAGGTGGGAGAATAAGAAAAAGATAAAATAGGAGATGAGAGATCAAGCCTACAAATGGGCACCCCCAAAACTTTAGAGGTCAATAAAGATGTCAAAGAGAGTGCCCCCAAAGATGATACTTCAATCAAAATCCCCTGAGGGATTCTCCCCACCATTAAGGTGCATAACCTAAAGAAGAATAAAGGTTTTAAGGCCATGATTGGTGAAGAGTCACCTAAACACAACAAAGAAGTCACCATAGCCTTTACAGACCCAGTGGTCTAGGGTGTTATAGAAGGAGAAGCCATTATTCTATCCTCCATCCAACACATAGAAAAAGGGAGTTCCATTGACAAATTTTGCATGGAGTATCTCTAGCTTGGGTTTGATTTCAATTTTTTGGATAAAGTTGAGCTAGTCCTAGAGAATGAAAAAGAAGAGCAGGGAAGCGATGAAGACACACAATAATTTGTGTTAAGCCCTCCTCCTAAACCAGTGATGCTCCCAATATTTGCTTCCCCACTAGCACCACTCATCACTACTACAAGGCCATCCTCAACACCTAAAACTTTAGTGGGTTTCCAAACTAGGCCCCTTCTTTAGATTATAGACCAAGTGAAGGAAAAGAAGGATGTGATGAGAAAATTAGGGGATATCGATATAGCCTAGATTGTTCAAAAGCAAAAGGCCAAGCCCCCAAAGAAATCTAAGAAACATGTTAGAATGACATTCGCTAACATAAGGGAAATAAGTATTGAATTATCCATTCCTCCTTTAGATGCACTAAATAAGGATACTCCCATGGAAAACTATTCCATCTACCACTACAATCTGAGGGATCCATCAAGGAAGGAATTGAAGCATACTTCACAAGTCCTAGCTGACATGGTGATACATAAAATAGATAAAGATAAAGCCACCATGGAGGAATTAAAGGAGGAAAATTAGGCTATGATCTAGTACTTTCTAAAGTTACTGAGTGAGCCCTAGGTGATGACTCCAAATTACATCTAGGCTCTTAACGTTTCCCATATCCCCCTTAAAACACTAGACATCTCCCATGGCAAAGATTTAAAGATTAGAAGATGGGAGAAAAAATATTGGCAAAAAGACTTGATAGCCTAAGGCAAAGAAGTAATCCATATAGCCATGTAATGTCTAGATGATGAGATAGATAGGTGACGAGAGTGTATCTCCATAATATCTATTTATGATGTTGATATCAAAATTTGGGAGGCACTTAGGCCCAAAATAGTTGAAATATGTAAAATGGGAAAGGATATTTTAATCACAAAAAACATTATCTCTCTAGATAATATTAAGATGCCCAGAGAGTACCCATTAGCCATAAAACACAAGCTCACCATGGTCAAGGATGGCACTTTTGATTTAAAAGGAGAAGAGTAGTCTCTCAAGACTATGAGAATAGAGATTGAGGCCACTCTAAGAGCAATGCTAATGCTGGATGGTGTGGTAGACCTGACAAAAGAACTATTGGAGGAGGCTCTGATGGATCTCATTACTGCACCTTATGAAGCTTTCAATGGCCAAAAATAAAGGACCTAATATCTCTCAAAAAATCTTTGGATAAGATGGAGGCATTGATATGAAATAAATAGGGAGTGCTACAGAGAACCAAAAATTAGTTAGAGGAATATGACACCAAATTCAAGTACTAGATGGGCCTAGATAGAATGATCCTCACCAATATAATTGAGAAGTTTGTTACACACAAAAACAAGCTGGAAAATGACACAGTCATCGATGTGGATTCTACATGATGATGAGATACCCCTAGTTTCTTTTCCAAAAAGAGAATTATCCCATACCTCCCTTTATCTTCTTGTAATTTTCTCCTTTTTATCTCTTTTATTTTAAGGAACTTTTATATTTTTATTGGTAGTTGCACGTCCCTTTTTGAGTTTGTTTTTTTAAGGAAAGGACATTTTTTGTTTCTTTACATAAGTGGAAAAAGTTTTATATCATACCTTATGGGTTATTTTACATGTACATAGCTATAAATATTCTTATTTAGTGGGAAATCATATCCTTCATCATCATGAGAGCACACCTACAGGTCCAAGCAATCAAGTTCATTACAACCAACTCCAAGCCCATGAAGGAGTCTTCTAGCTAGAGTATCTTTATAGAATATGCTAAGTATGGTTATAAAATTGTATAAGTAAAGGGGGTTTGTACCTTTACAAAGGTCAAATAAACATTTGAGTTTAAAATAGATAGCTCAGAGAGTCATCCCTATATAGTGCCCTGGTGCCAAATCAATTTCATTTGTAAAATCATTAGAAAAAATTGAGATCATCTATGATGTTCCCTTTTTACAGAGTCATTTCTACAGAGTGTCTTATGATATCTAAGTTTAAATAAATTTGTTATGATCAATATTTTCCTAGTAAATGAATAAGATATGTTCATGGTTTCCATTCTATCTTATTTTTCAAATGCAATGTTTCTTTTCACAAGCTAAATAGATTGGTTATCTGGTGTATGTTTCTTTATGGTAGTAATTTGAAGGTGAAAACATAACATAAAATCCTTTTTGTTTTAAAGTTTAGGTAATGAATCATTGATATCCTTTTTAAGGGTATTCATGGGATCATGGATGTAATAAGAAATAATTCTTGAAAAGTAACCTATAGTGTTGCTTGTAATCTTTCAAGGGCCATATGTGTGTAGTTTCTTATTGGCTATTTTAAGAATTAAGCAAGAATTTGTTGATAAAGGAGGTATCATGATTGTGTGAGCCCATCCATATTTAGTTATTATCCCTCTACATATTTTCATCAAAATTTTCTTTTAAACATTGTCCTACCCTGTTCTACCCCACATACAACATACAATTAGCATACCATAAGTGTTTCCTGCCTAACAAATGCACTATACATTATTCACCTAAAGTGTATTTTATTTATATGCTTGAAATCCTAGTGATACCTTCCTTGCTTACCCATTCCAATTCAACCAAAATTTCCACATCAAATATTACGTCCATTTTACCATCTATCATAAGTAGCTTTCATATGACTTAAACATTCATGCATTTCATGTGACAACCCTTATAGGGTGGAGTGTGTGAGTTTAGTTATGATTTGGTCATATTCCCTCTTCCTTAATTTCAAATCCCCTTAAATATTTAAGGTTTAAAATACCTTCATCAAAACTATCTACCCCCACCCATAGGTCCTCTCACCTTGGTTCAGGTAGAGCCAAAAGCAATAAGGAACTAACCGTCCCCTTTGTCAAGCCTCTCTCGATCATTGCCCCCATATAGTTCTTTCAAGGTGATGAGCCCTCCCTAGATCCAATGACATATCTTTATGTCTCCTCACCTTTGACTTGTACACTCCTTCTTGATTCTTGTTCTCAGGGTGTATGAGGCTAAGTGATAGCAGTGCATTACTGGGAACCAAAAAGGTACACATGTATATTTCTCCTATCATATATTTGGTTTAATCTAAACTTATTCTACATATTATTCCTCCATCATGTGAGCCCCATTTTCTTATGGATCATTATTATATGGATCACTTTTAATTACCTCCAAATACTACTAGATGATAGAGGGCTCATAGGACTCCTTTTATTCTATGTCCACCTTAACAACTTGATTACATATGCTCCCATCTCACCTCTACTACTCACCCTAAGAAAATAGAAGATCATGTATTTTGAGTTATCACTAGGTATAATAGGGTGCCTCATCAACCTATATAGGAACAACATCACCCTACCATCCCTCTTTGTCCCCAATACACTACAATAGAACCTAGAGATCAATAGATAATATTTGACATAGTGGATCAGTTGAGAAATACACCAACTAAAATATCTATATTGGAATTACATTAAAAAGTAATACTATTCAAATATATTTTATTTCAAACACATAATCACACATATATGCCTCATGATACTAATCCATCCTATTTTCCTCTATCATGAATACTATCAAGGATGTAGAGGATGTGATATTTTTTTTCAATAAAGATTTACCTTCACAATTAATTATTGATTAGAACTTGCCACTTTTTATTCAAATTCAAATCAATAACACAAATATTAAATAAGTTGTCATTGACAATGGTATAAGACTCAATATATGTAACCTCACATTTATACAAACCATGGGGGTTGATATAGCATCTATTAAAAAGACATACAATAATATCCAAGGGTTTGATCACATTCTTAGATAGACATTGAGATCAATCACATTAGATATTATAGTGGGACTAAAGACATTATCTACTAACTTTTAGCTTATGACAAACCATTTACATTATAGTTTACTATTTAGGAAACCCTCGATACATGTTAAGGAGGCTATGCCTTCCACCCTTCACATATGTGTAAATTTTTTGCATGATGGCTACTTATACACATGTACAGTAGATAATCAACCATTTAGATATTACAAGCTCACTGAGCCTCCTAAATTCAGTACATCATCATGTGGGACACCTCATGTTCTCATCGAACCCCCATCTCACTGTATTCCCATTAAATATATACATCCTTATGAGGTGGGTGAGTCTAGTAAGACTATTTATATACCACCTCTATAGCTTCTTATAACACATGCACCTTCATTGATGATAGAGGACTAGCCTTTCCCAACATAGTTATCTTCACCAAGCATAAAGGAATAACCTCTCATATTATAGACATCCTCATCTAGGATAGATGATGAGATTCTCATAGCCCATTTACCACTACTTGTTAATTTAGAATAAGATTACATTCATAATTCTGACATAGATTCATATGCCACTATAGAGGATGATCAACACCCTATAGACATCGATGATTATTTATATGGATTGAGATTTACATTAGTGGGCCTATGGTAGTACATATATAATTTAAAGGCACTTATACCTCACCCTACACTAGTATCCTCACGTGTTTAATATTCTACAACTATAAGATCCCATACTCAACCTTAGTCAATAGTATATCCCATGATCTATTTAGTACATATGGTCACATCCATGGATACCAATTTAGTCATATAAATTCAGGTAGGAAGCTCATAAGACATACCGCACCAAATATTACAACTATTACTTGATAGAGAATTAATGTTATTACCCATAGTCTGACACAAACTAGCTAGTAGATTGTCACCATAAGAAGGGCAACCTTTTTTCCTCTTATATAGACTCACATGACATGATACAAACACATATCCATCACTACAACATAAACTAAACAAATTTAAGGCTAAAGGCACTGTATAGATAATAAAGCCCCCACGTCCATAGGTGCCACCACCACTAGTGATATGAGCTACTACATAAATATGTGTACCATGATAGAGTTATTTATGACAAAAATATTCATGACATGTGACCAATGGTTAATTTATAATTAGATATACTTATCTTCATCAAAATGAATAAGGAGAGTAACCATGGATCTATACTTTCTACCTCATTTAAATGTCAACTTAGGGACATAGACTTGATAGGATGATGTCACTATATGTATACACTCAATCTCTAATTTGACATTTTGTTAATTGTATCTAAGATGCTGAAGTGTAGTAAATGAAATGCTTGATTTGAAACATAAAAAATATAGTAAAATCAATTCTTATTCATGGGAAACTTCCTAAAACAAATCTTAAACAAGAATGTAACACAAATCAAAAATAAAACATACAATGCTTAAGAAGATTAAATAACATGCTTAACTAACTAGATGGGTTAGATTGTTGTCATAGCCTTCCAAAGAGGGCCCTTCTTCCTTCCTACCTTAGCTTCAACCATTATTTTTACAATACTATATTGAACTCATAATTGATCACTCATATTAATCATAAGTGCAACAACAAATTATTATACGATGTTACAATTATAATTGCTTAACACAATGTACTTTTGAAAATATTTATTTAGTAAATATTATTCTCTATCTTCTCAACTTTACTGTTACATATTTATATACTGTAGAGGATATTGTTTTATGCAAAATGATATATACATTTTATTATAAGATATATTCAAATTGGAATAACTAAAATTGGTTGTTTTCGCTGAAGACATCATTCATGTGAATCTTGTGACTATGTTGCTAGACAAATAGGGATGTATCATTCTTTAACTGCTTCCTTATTGAGCTCCATGGTGGTTAGAGTCATTTATATGATTTTGTTAGAAGATAATAAATTTTTTTTCATATGTGGATTTATTCATGTAGTGGCTATAGGATGGTCTATGTAATGACCATCCTTTTGTTACAGGATGCTCCATGATATATACCTATTTCTTCAAAACACATACATAGAAAAAACATCATAAATTAATAGACAAACATCATATATTTAATTTCAATACATAATTTCAATTATTTAAAAGAGTTTGAAAACATAATGCTATATGGTTTATGAAATTAGGAAACTATATGGGAAAGTTTTTTAAAAGCACGGTAAACAAGCAGGATGAGCACAATAGATAGACACAATAACATGATATTTATGGGGCTCATCACACCCCCTTGCTTAAGTTCTTGGTTGACCTTGAGAACCATAATTATTCATCCCTATTGCACAAAGAAATCTAAAATCCATGGGTTTTATAACACCTTTGGCAAGGTGAGCATAAAAACCCTGCCTCTCCTCAAATATTTGCTAGCTTTTGGTTTCTCGAGCTTCATCCACTAATATTTTGTCCTACCAATCTAGAAAAAGATAACATAATAGGGGTAGTTGGAGCTTTAGGTTCAATAATTTTGATCCCATATAACCTATAATAAGAATGTATTTTGTGGTCCTAGTAAATTTTGCATTTAAATTAAAAGGGGAATAGGGATCCCTCTGCTTCTGTGTATCAGTAGAAGTTCTTAACCTTAAATAAAAATATTGAAGTTGATCAAATTTCTATCTAAACCAAGTTTTAACTTATTTTTTAACATGATATTATCCTATTCATCTAATACGACATTAGGTGCCATTGATTCACCCCTGATAAGAAACTAACTTTCATCTTCCTTTGTCTCATATTCTAATATTTCTCTTCTTATTTTCTATTCATTTAACAAATATGATGAAAATTATTGCAATTGGAGATGTCCAGCATACAGATTGGGATTCCACTCTCTATCATATGGAACAACATAATTATGCAAGTAAAATTTGCATAATTGTGTTTGTTCTTTCTATGAGCTTACTTTGTAAATGAAAAATAAAGAAAGGAGATCAATAAATTCATGGGGTATATCAAAATAAATTATCATAAACCTAAACTTGTGACATTATTCTTCAAGATAAACTGAATAAACTTTTGCAAGAAGCTTGCAATCAAGGGGTTTTTATGTTATACTAGCCATGTCCTCAAATTTTTGTTTCAGTTTGGTGATGCTCTCTTCCTTCAACTTATTTTCCTCTTTCAATTTCCTATTTTCTTTCCTCAATTCCTTTAGATATTCCATTTGATTATCTATCCAATTCAATAGTTCAAAATATATTCCAAAACATGAGTGATACCTAACCTCAAAGGTAACTTTAGATTCCTTTTGTTGATTGATCTCTATAAAAAGTTGTGAAATTCTAGTTACAGGGTGATCTTTTGCTAAGGGCTACATTTGACAAGCTATTATAACAAGTGCATCCAAACCTCCACCAGATTGATCTTGCAGCTGATTCCTTAATTCTTCAATTTCTTATAAGGCTTCCTCAAAATTAAAAAATTCCACTTTCTCTATAGTAGGTTGCTCTAATTATTTAGCTTCTTCCTGCACAGGTTCCTCATGCAACTCTTCAAAACTATGTTTCACGTGTTCTTCTCTCTCATGTATTTCTTCAAGAATCTAATCAATTGGCTCCTCATGGAAAAAATATGATCAAATTATTCTAATTCTTATTGATGAAATACTGGAGAAAATTATTATTTGTCTATTTTAGTCTTAATAGATTCATTTTTACTAGTAGTCTTTTCTTCCCCAAATTCTTCATTTATTTAAATAATGGAAGAAGGCTTAGTTCTCATTTTCCTCTTTAATCTATGAGATCTATGAGGAGTAGGGGTCACTTTAATTTTCTTGGAATAAGATGGGAATTCCTCCTCAGACTCATCTAAATTAGGGTGAATAATGAGTTTTATCTTTTTATTTCTCTCAGACCTTGTTGCAATTTCTTATGTTGTTGCAAGAATACCTTCTTCTGTAGGTTCTTGTGTGGTTGTAGGAAGGTTTTTGTTTTAGGTTCTTGTGGTTTTATAGGGAGGTTTTTTTCTAATTTTTGTTCTTCAACCTTTAATTCTTCCTCTAGTTCATTTCATTCTCTTTCACTCTCTTCATTTCCTGGTAATTGGAAAAATTCCTCCCAACTGATGTTGGGTCTAGTTCTTTGCAAATAGTCTTTAATAAGTAACTGAATGAGACAATGGTGAGAGAGAGATTTATAATTACCTTTTTTAAAAGCCTTTAACATTTTGGTGACCATATGAAACAAAAAGTTGGGAATAGTTATCTCCACTTTGTGCCATAAATGATTCAATAACTTGAAGTGTATACCATGCAACATTGAATACCTTCCTTCACAAATGAAATATCTAGAGATAAACTCAGTAGCCTTAACCCATATTCCTAGTAGAGACAACCTTGTGGTGCCATACTTTAAGGTTTCCAATCATTCATATACTTTTCTAAACCTTCATCTTTTAGCCTTGGCATTATAGTTGTCCTACTATTCCTCCCTTATTCTAGATAGTTCCACTACTCTGCTGATGGTTATTTCCATCAATTTTAATTCCATCCTTTTTACCATGGCCAAACTATTTTGAAATATTCCAACAAATTCCTCCATAATTTACTCATCAATGGACTGTATTTTCTCAAAATATTATGCCTATCCTATATGCTTGAATAAGGCCAATATTTTTTAGGATGTTGGTCAAGGGAGTAATATCTAGTGGTTCATGTTTCAATAAATCGTATCCCATATTACGTGGGTATTTTTGGCAAGGGTTTTGGGCAATGTCAGAAATGATTTGTGATTTATACACTAAGAGGTGAAATAATCTTTTTGAATTTATGAGAAATCTCCCTCGAACTTAATTTTTCACTTGTCCTCGAGGGACAAAGGCTGATGTGCAAAAAACACTCATAAAAAGAGTAAGGGATGGTATTAGCATTTGTGTCAATGGTCACATCAATAATAATGGAGATAGTAAGTGTAAATGATAAAGATAAGATATGACAGTGCATTAATAACATTAAGCCTCATCATATTTAGAAACAATTAAAATATATGATAGGAAATAAATATAGAATAATTATTGTATTACCTATAGAAATATATTTCATAAATATGCAAATGATGATGTGAAGTGGTGATCATGGAATATGCTAGTGTTTGAGTAGAAGCAAACACTTGATGTAGGATGGAATGTAGGAAGACATCCTATAATAAGATATGTGTCTTATAACAACAAGTTTTATCCTGTAGCAATAATTTTTTCACTTTTAGCAACAAGTTTTCCATCCTATAGAAAGAAAAAAATGTATTTATACTCTAAAGGAATGAATCTACAAGAAAAAGTAAGGGAAAACAAAACATTTTTATTACAGTAGTGCCTTTTCTCTCTCTCTATTTTTTAACAAATGTCAATCAACCAATGACCTAGTTTTTGAAAAAATCATTCTTTAGTAATGCCCAAAGGATTTCATTTCTGAATTTTCTAAATTTTTTTGGGTCCACACTCAATTAGAATCATAAGAATCTAGGGGGTAGGATTTTATTCAACCTAAACCAAACCATTGAAAATGAATTGTTCTTGGCTGTAGGAATCTTTATTACTCTTGGAAAGTATTGGAGAAGGGTTGATATAAATACCCTTCGATTGTAGGAATAGGTTAATTTGATTCATGAATAAGAGAGGGATGTTATTATTTAAGAAGTTGAAAAGTGAGAGTTTCCTTGGAAAATTATTTATTATACAACTTAAGCCTATGGCCATTAACAAGTAGTTGGAATTGAACAGAGTCAATGGTTGTGATATTTACATCTCCATTGTCAAAAACTCATTCAATCTCATAAGCCTCAAGCCATCTAGACTATAGTTTTACTTTATGATCCTTGTATTTAGAGTCAAAATGGAGTTCCCAATCTCTTGGTTTGAAATTTTTAGTCTTGATGTTCCTATCATGCCATCCTACACATTGTGTTCGCACTATTTCAATATGATGAAGTGCTTCCTTTCTTAATTCATCAAGTACATTCATCTTCATGATCCTATCTTACTAAGATTGAGAAATATCTAAGCCCAAATAAAGTGACATCCTTAATGTCTTATGTTCAAACTCAGTGGGAAGAATAAGATTTTTACCTTAAACTAGTTCATATGGAGTGAAACCAGTTGTGGTTTTCTAGGTGATTTTATAAGCCCAAACTAATTCTATAAGATGAGTTGACCAATATTTTCTATGTAAACTAATAGCCATAGTGAGGATATTTTCCAATTCATGGTTTGTCACTTCCATCTACCCATTTGACTAAGGATGGTAGGAGGTATATTTCTTGTGTCTTATTTTGTATTCTTTTACCAAGGTAGTTGTGAGGTCTGATGTGAATTATGGGCCTTGGTTTATGACTATTTCTCTTGGAACTCCATAATGGGTGAAGATTTATTCATAGAAGAACTCAACTACCTTCTCATCTTGGGCATGGGTAAAGGATTTGACTTTTGTACATTTGGTGACATAATCAGTGCACACTAGTATATATTCCTTATTGTTGGATTTAGGATCAATTTTACCTACAAAATCCATTCCCCATTTTTTAAAGGGTTCCAAAACTAATTGTGGATGTAATGGCATTTCATTAGAGTGAGTGTGATTTCCCATATGATGGCATTGATCACATCTATGGGTGTATATCATGGCATCCTTATGCAAAGAAGGCCAATAATATCCAATAGTGAGTACTTTCATGGTAGTCTATTTGGTAGAAAAATGACCCCCATAGGGCTCATCATGGTAGGCTTTGAGAATGTCATAAGCTTCATTTTCTCAAATACATCTTCTCATAACTGAATCTAGTCTAGTGATAAAGAGATATCCTACAATATAGGAATAATGTCTACTCTTTTGGATTAGGTTTTATTTATCCCTAGGTGATAAATATTATGGTAGTAATCCTACATCAATATATTTATCAATATCCATGAACTAAGGATGTTGAATTGTTACAACAAATAAATGTTCATTAGGAAAAGAATCATCAACAATAGGACTATGTTCATCATTTTGAAATCAAGATATAAAATTTGATACTACATTATCTTTACCAGGTCTGTTCACAATGGTAATATCAGATTCCTAAAACAAAAGTAACTAATGAATTATTCTACCTATTACAATAGGTTTGTTCATTAAATACCTTATTGCTACATGATCGATGTGGATGAATACTTGGTAACCTATAATGTAGTGTTAAAATTTGTTGATGGCATAGATGATGAGAAATTCATTCTCTATTAATATGTAGTTTAGTTCATCCCCTTGAATATTATTGATGATAAAATAAATTACATAACTCAAAGATTCATATTTATGGCCAAGGACAAATCTTAGGGTGGTGTCAGATGCATTTGTATGAATGTGAAAAGGATTCTTCTAGTTAGGCCCTCTCATAATAGGAGTTGTTATGAGAAGGTGTTTGAGATACTGAAAGACATTATAAAAATCATTAGTCCATGAAAATTCAACATCTTTAGTAAGCAATCCAAATAATAGGGTGTCAATTTTACTAAAATATTTGATGAATCATCTATAATAACTAGCATGTCCTAGAAAACTTCTATGGTGTGGGTAGATCATTGATGATACTTATATTTGCTAGAAAAACTTGAATTCCAGTATGGGATATATGATGTTATAACATAATCCTTTTTTTTAGAATCATGTAACACTTTTAATTACTCAAAGATAATTGATGGTCCTGGCAATGTTGAAGAACTTTCTCTAGGTTAGCTAGCATTTCATCAAATGTATGCCCATAGAAAGTGAAATCATCCATGTAGATTTTAAGAAAATCATGGAAGAGATTAGAAAATATGTTCAACAAAACCTTTGAAAAGTAGTTGGGGCATTGCAAAGACTAAATCAAAATGTGACATAGACATAGGTTCCCTAAGGGCAAGTAAAAGTGGTTTTGTCTTAGTCTAATGGATTAATTCATATTTGATTATAACCACTATAGCCATCTAGGAAATAAAATTACTTCTTCCCTACTAATATATCCAATACTTGATCAATAAATGGAAGGGGAAAGTGAGCCTTTCTGGTAGCAACATTCAAATCTTTGTAGTCAACAAAAATATACCATTTACCTCCTTTTTTAAGGACAATGACTAGGGGAGAGACCCACTAGATTTTTGAGATAGGATAAACAAATCCTACATCTAATATTTTTTACAACTCAGTTTTGACAATGTCTTTAACTACATGATTCATTTGTCTTTGGGGTTGGTTAATAGGTTTGCATTCTTCTTTAATGTAAATGTGATGTGTGCATAAATTTTGGGGTATTCCTCTCATGTCATGATAATCCTAGGAAAATGCTATTTTGTGCCTTCTCAACATTGTAAGTAACTGAATTTATTAACGGGGTGTTAAGGAAGTGCTAATGTTGAGAGGTTTGTTTGGTAGGATGTCTACTTTCTTGGTTAAATAAAGCATGCTCTCTACATTGGCAATTAAAGGAGCATAATTGCATTGATGGGGATGTAATTTATGGATGCCCAAATGTCTCTTTTATTTTTAGAAAAATCATTCTCAGGAAAGGTATTCTAAGGAGGGCATGGTGTATATTCCAATAGGTTGGTTGCTATAGGATCCTATCAATAGGTGTTTTATAAGATATCAGTAATGACAGTGTCTTCTTCTTAGGCCTACAAAGCTGGACTTCAGTCAATTATATAGAGAGTCTACAAAGAGATATTTTTCAAGGTCATCAATCTAAGGAATAGGTACATCATTCGAGGAAGATTAAGTTGGTGGATACAAACCCAATTTGTTGGTATCATTTCCATTGGAAATTAGCAATTTTCTTGATCTGCAACCAATAAAGGCATCGGTGGTAGCCAACCATGAACTACCAAGGATGAGAGGATAACCTCCAAAATTTATCTTTGACTACAAGACAACAAATTATTATAGATATTTTTAAGAATTCATAGTGATAATAAGGTCCTTAATAATTCTTTCAAGCTCAACATTGATCTATCATCCATCTAGAGGATAATAGGTGTTAGACAGAGATTGGGAAGCTTCAGTTATTGCATGGTATCTATGGTCATCACATTAATGGTTGTATCCAAGTCAATTAAAGTATTATAAATGGTTTGGATGTGGATGCTAACAATAACTATATGACTTCCTAGATTAGAATATTTTAGGGGAACTATGTTTTCCAACATAATATTTGCCAACTAGCTAATGACCTAGATTGTTTTAGTATCCTTCTTCTTTCTTCTTGGTTTTTTCAAACATAGCTCTTGAATAGCTTTATTGTATATGGTAACATCCTTTATTTCTTGAAAGAGTAGGATTTTGATGCACACCTTCTTGAGTTGTCCTAGGATATCAAATTCATGCTTTTGTTCAGAATGTGATATGGTTAATCTCTCTAAAAAAAGAGGATTGTTAGTTTTCTTTTATGGACTTGGCTCAGGATTGGCTGAGTGGCTATAGATTAGTATGGAGTGGAATTGGCTCCAAATTTTCTATGATTATGGGTGAGGTGGGTTGTGAAAGAAAATAACTTGAGTGAAGTTAAACTTGATTAATATCCAAGGTGTATGTTGGATGTTGCATTATTTAAATGGATTGTGTCAGTTAAATGAACTTATTGGTAGGATTAGGGATGGGTTGGGTGAGTAATTGAGTGGTTTGAATAGATTTCTAAGTGTTTGGTATGATGGATTTTTGTTTTTGTTATTGCATTTTCTAGGGAAAGCCTTGATTTCCTCTCCATTGTTATTGCTATGGATTAGAGGGATAAAACCATTATTGGTTTTAGAATTATCCCTATTGAGGTTAATGTCCATTCAATTGCATCCATAACTAATTCTAGAGTAGATACCAATTTTTTTGGGATCAATTTGGATTAGGTATATTCATCCAAGAACCATATTGAGGATTATTTAAGAATTGAGAATTTTTAAACATAGAGTTTGATGGCATACTTGGTCTTTGTGCCCATGATTTTTGTTGAGCCAAAAAAACTTATTGGTTCTCATCTTCTCCTATGGCATGCAACTCTATTGTCTTGGGATTTTCCTTAGTGATACTGACTACCCAAGCCATAATGGAATGGCATGTGTAATCCACCTTCTTCTTTCTACATTTAGGACAATAGGTGGATAAGGATTTCTTGATTTATTCTTACTTTCTCCATGTATGTAATGTATCAAGTTGATTATCTAGGTGACTGATGATGTCTTGCTTCATGTCTTAGAATAGGTTGCTAAATTCACCTTTAGATAGTCTTATAGCAGATGCTGAAAGAAAGGTTATATCCCTAATTTTGTTCATAGTTGATCTGGAGTAGTTTATACAAAGAACTGTTAGTTCATCAAATGGTAGTGTAAAAATATCACCACCAGACATTAAATCTAGTTCCTCCAAACAATCATCTCTAATTCCTTTTAGGAATATTAGGTTGACCAATTCCTTGTCTATTGTGGTCTGTTTGGATTTTATCAAGCTAAGTAAAAATCTTTCCATATACTCCTCCAGTGACTCATCATCAACTTGGGTCATTCAGAAAATATCATCTCTCTTGTAGTTTATGCCCCTACAATAGTCTTGATATTTCATCAAAAACTTCTCCTTCATTTATTACCAAATATAAATGACATCCTTTCCAATTCCCATGAACCATCTAAGTGTTTCATCTTTGAGTGTTGCTAGAAACAGTTTGAGTTTCTGAATGTCTTGATTATAATCATAGCTACTACATAATATGTCAAACTCAAAAATAAATGTATCTGGATTCTCAAATGATTTTTATATTAAGGTAAGGAGGGTAGAATGAGGGATATATTTCATTGGTGCATTTCCATCAAGAGTAAGTATAAGAAAATCAAAAGTATTAGACTCATTGGTGGTGTTTTCTTCTGGGTGATCCCCCATGAATACTCTTTGTGTTGGTAGATGGGAGGTTGTTGCTACCCAATGCTCAAATTCCTATCAATTCTTTGATTTCTTGGGGTTTAAAATATGGATACTTATCCCTTTATTTAGGAATATATGGTTTCTTATACATTGGGGATGTTTTGGAGGTTTCATAAGATTATGCTAGTATCTCATCAAAGACTATCTCTAAATTAAAATATACTATTGGCTTTGTTTTTCTCCCAGGGGCAAGAATAGATTTGAATGCCTCTTTAGTAAGAAATTTGGGTGATGGAGGGAAACAAAATTTATATTCTTGAGTATAAGGTGATAAGGTGGGAATTATTAGAGGTGGTGCATATGGGTCTCTTCTAGGGGTATGAACCTCTTCAAGATCTACAACTTGTGTTACCAATCCAGCCAAAAATTCTTCTTTCTCAACCTCTTTTATTGACAAATATGAGTGATCTTCAATAATTTCTTCATGTTCCTTATTTTATATAGTATGAATTAATCTTTAAAAAATATTTAATGATTTGAGAAAAAATATTCCTATATAGTCCGTTTTCTTTGCATACATCAACCACTTTTTTTATTTTAACTTTTTGCCCACCCTGCCTACACAGGGTTAGTAATATGGGGTTTTTTTTGAAAATTTACACTAAATTAATTGAAAAAAGGGAAATTTTAGACTATAAAATTAGTAAATATTTAATATATAAAAATAATAAACTTAAAAAAAAACAATAAACATCCAGAAACAATTGCTATCAAGATTGAAGATTATAAGTGTGTGACACCCTTCCTCGGTAATAGTGCCAAAAATGACCAACAACCAATTCACAATCAGATATAATTATCTTGATCAAAATGAAAAAGGAGAGTAACCATGGATCTATACCTTTTACCTCATTTAAATGTCAATCTAGGGATGTAGACTTGATAGGATGATGTCACTTTATATACAAAATCAATATTTAATTTGACATTTTGCTAATTATATCTCAGATGTTGAAGTGTAGTGAATGAAATGCTTGAATTGAAACATAAAAATAATAGTAAAATAAATCCTTATGCATGGGAATATTCTTAAAATAAATCTTAAACAAGAATGTAACTTACAGAAATTAGAAATGGAACATGCTAATCCTTAAGGAAATCAAATAACATGCTTAACTAACTAGATGGGTTGGATTGTTTCTACAACCTTCCAAAGGGGGCCATTCCTCCTTAAAAATTTAGCTTCAACCCTTAATTTTAAAATAATATATTGAACTCATAATTGATCACTCATATTAATCAAAAGTAAAATAATGAATTGTTGCATGAGGTTACAATTACAATTACTTAACACAATGTACTTCTGACAATCTCTAGTTAGTAAATATTATTCTCTATCTTCTCAACTCTACTTCTAAATATTTATATACTGTAGAGGATATTTTTTATGTAAAACAATATATACATTCTATTCTAAGATACATTTGAATTGAAATAACCAAAATTGGTTCTTTTCACTGAAGACATTCTTCATGTGAATCTTGTGACTTTATTGAAAAAAATAGGGATGTTTAATTCTTCAACCTCTTCCTTATTGAGATCCATGGTGGTTAGATTCATTCCTATTATTTGGTTAAAAGAGAATAAAAATTGGTTCATTTTTGGCTTTAGTCACGCAGTGGATGCAAGATGGTCTATGTAATGAGATTCTTTTTGTTGTAGGATTCTTCATGTTATAACCTATTTATTCAAAACATCTTCAAAACACATACATAGAAAAAGCATCCTAAATTAATATAAAACCATCATATATTTAATTTCAATACATAATTTCAACTATTTAAAATAATTTGAAAACATAATGCTATATGGTTTATGAAAGTATGAAACTATATGGAAAAGTGTTTTAAAAGCATGGTAAATAAGTAGGATGAGCACAATAGATGGACACAATAACATGAAATTTATGGGGATCATCAACATGATCCATTGACTATACATATATTTTTAGTAGACTTATATCTTCCCCATACGACCATAGATGAAGATTTTGGTCCTAACACTTGAAATTTGAGATTCTTACACCACATTGGTTATTAGGAGAGAGAGGTACAACATGTTATACACTATTATGATTCCATTGGACATATTACATTACCAGTTGTATGTGTCCCCAAGGTGTCCAATACATTATTCTTCATTTTTAATAGAGACACTCATATATAGGTTACACTTGGCAGTACATGGTTATAGTTGATAGATGCTAAAGTTGATCAGTCATAGAGATGATTGAAATTCACTTATGATAGACACATGGTTCACATTTTACATGATGAAATCGATGAGAACCAAAGTTTTCTCATAGATACTCCATGGTCTAATGTGGTTTACCGTAGGGCCTTGTGAGAAGCATCTTACACAGTTAAGTAACACACCATTTAGATGCACAGACTCTATACTCATGCAAAGGATAAGGCCCCACTAATACATACATATTGGTATGAAGATCATGATGATGATGAATTATTTGAGTTAAAACAAGCTCAATATCTGATAGTGGATAGTTTTCCACTAGATCCATCGTTTGATTACCCACATCCCATGGATGTTATCTAGGTCTATAGAAACATTACCCATTGCTTGTATTTTGTTTCATTTACATTTCTAGTATTTTATTCTCTCTGTTTCACCTTGTACATAGTTTATTTTCATTTGATTATACATATATTATACTCAAAAAACATAAAAACAATATAACATGTCAAAATACAAAAACATTTAAATATTTCAGCACATAAAATTTTATAGATTATATGCATTGCTATTTTTACATTTTTACTACTTTCTATATATTGATTATTGCTAGTTATACTAGTATAGTCAATTTTATCATACACATATTCTTCACTTGATCTTGTTGAGTGATTTTAGATTCTAGATAGGACTCTGGTCCACTACACTAATCTAGACTAGTTATCTTCTACCCATTTAGGGAATTTACACTAATCTAGGTTTATACATTTGATACATCTACCCACTTGGGGACATCTCCTACATAATTTATATAACCAAGTTTTATCTTTACATACTATATATTCTATTTATGCATTGCTTTATCTTGATATTGATTATTTCTCCTCATTGCTTAGATTTTTTATCGACTATCACTAGTTAGACTCAATATATATGCATCCTAGCATTTATATAGGATTGCACTACATAGTTATACATGATTTCATTTATAATTCATAGATTAGACATGATTGTGTTTTCTATGCTTCTTCCATTTTTTATGGAATTTTAATATGCCATTATTTTTTTAATCTATGCCACTTATCTATTTTTATGCCTTGGACATGTGCCCATGCCCCTTGTGTTTGATTTCCTGCTTCTTTATGTAGGAAATTGATCATGTATTTCTATTTGGCTCTATGCCAAATTACTTTTTGCTTGCATATGTGGACATTTAAACATGTCCTTATATGTCTTTATTCTTAGATTTAATTACATGTGCCCATGTCCCTTGTTTTATGCCCCCTTTGCCTACCTTATACATGCCTCATATGTTTGTATGTTTACTTCCTTGTATGATTCTACACCATGGAACTTGTATTTAATTGTTACACACACACACACACACACACACACACACACACACACACACACACACACACACACACACACACACACACACACACACACACACACACACACACACACACACACACACACAATTTTTTGATTACATGAGGGATCTCATGCATCTACCCTTCCTACTTGCGTGTCATAATGGACATAATGCCCCATCCTTCTAGATATTTACTCATATTTGATGCTATACACATTGATTACATCTATCTTGACACCCTTTTTCAATGATAGATTACAACATACATCTTACATTACTTACTTATGGTTAGATTCATTTACATTTCAATGTTATGTTTGTAAATTATATTAGAATACCATGCACATGATCTAGATAACATATTTTTTAGAGATACTTCTTTAGAGGTAGGTTCTTACATATATTTCACAACTACCCTCAAAAGATGGGGAATTTATAAGGGTTGGCACAAAGATTATGGTCCTACTTTTCTATTCATAGATACATTTCAACGCACATGCTTAGTTTTAGAAATTAAGCTCAAAGAAGACGCAAAACAAAATAGAGGCTCAAAATTTAGTTTAGATCATTCAAAAATCAGACTAGGTAGACATTAACACTTAGATGAGGCCACTAGTGTCATAGGGCACTACTGTCTAGTAGCCCTAGGTTTAGGATAGTTAAAATCATTTAGACTAGTACACTAGGTAAAATACATATTTACATAGACATAGTCACATGTTTGATAGTTATGTTCATATTTAGCTGAGATACATTCATTTCAACTTAGATTCATACCAGTTGCTCAACTTTAGGGGCATCGTGAATGGCATGATCACTCATACATTTAGATCATATTTAATTATTATAAAATAAATTTTGATTTAGTATACTCAGATACCATATTGGGGGCATTGTATGGCACATAGTTTCTATACACTCAATTACAGATAGGTTGATCACATAAAATGGAAAACTACATATCATTATTTATGTTATATACACTTTATATCACATTCTAGGTTGTCACTAGATTCATTCTATACTCCATCTATATGAGTTGGAATTATTGAGTGGCCTATAGCCACATAATATGCCCAAGTGGCTACAGAGCCAAATACATAGTTAGATGTACTCAATTAGATAATTTTAACACTTTGCACAATACAATTATAGATGTATCTACTTCACACAACTGAGCAATGATGGAGTCATGGCCTACTTGATTTCTTGATCCACCTAAATGAGAGGGTTGAACACATTTATAGTCGTATCCAAATTATTCAAAAAGATCAAGATCTAGTGATCAAGGGTGGAAAATGATGGAGTCATGGACTACTTGAGTTCTTGAGCCACCTACATGAGAGGGTTAGATACATTTACAATATTATCCAGGTTATTCATAGATACTATGATCCATCAAGTAGGGGTGGGAAATGATGGAGTCAAAATCAAATTGAGTTCTTAAACCACCTATACGAGGACTAAGTAATCCATTAGCCTAGTCCAAGATTTTCAATGATATGATCATTATCCACATTCACACACATAGGTTATCACTAGGTTTATGCAATGGTTCACATACCCAATGAGGTCTATTAATTCTTTCCTCTCTTTAATAATATTTTACTTAGTTACTTTATTTTAGCACAATATTTTGCTTTTGATCATCTCTTAAGTAAGGACTAATTTTTTGAATGTTTTATTATAGGTCATTGTTTTAGATCATGTTTCACATATGCACACCCAAATTCACATACTCAAACATATCTACACGATCTTCACTTCCAAGGCAAGTCTAGGTATGGTTATTTTTATTTTATACTAGTTATTTCAATTTACTATATTAATATAATACAAGGGGGAAAATGTTATCACTTAAAACTGGTAATTGGATGCTACGAGAGCCACTTGAGTCACCTTATTCCTAAATTATCCCTAGAGCTATCCTATATCTTTAGACTTACTTTTCTAGTTATTGAACATACTTTATCACCTACAGTCATTTAAAATATAGTCCTAAAACTATCCTCTTAGATCTCAATCCAACTTTCTTAATGGCCTACCAAGTGGACATTAGTACTAGATTTGAGACACTACAACCACTGAAACTAGTGTTCCATACTGGATGCTATTGTCCTTCACCCTAGCTCTTCCCAACAGATACTTTTTTAAATGTGTGTTTATATTAAGGTCAGACTAAGCATATTTTCTTATCCACAAAAAAAATTAAACTCTATAAATACAAGTATAATTAAAATCTATTAACAAGATTGAAAATAGATGAAAAAAACATTCAAACCATAGATAAGTTGAGAAAATTTAAGACATTTTATCCCTAGTATACCCTAATTCTATATGCTACCATTTAAAATAACCATAATCTTAGTTTACAAAGATTTCAAATATCAATCACATTCAAGGCATCCAAGTCCACTCTCATTCTAGCATTCACTTGCACTTGCATCAAACACTAGGTAGGAAAATAACATTGAACTTGATCCCTCTTCAAAGTATTGGTATGTAGGCAAATTTATACATAGTGGGATGTCGAGGATGTCTAACCCATCCTACTAACATAAACACAATTATTTCTTATGGCATACTTATAAGTAGGATTAGCATTTGCACACTGAATCAAGTTTTCTAGGCACAACACAAAGTTTTAGCTTTTGTGCATGCATAAATAGGGCCTAAGAATATAGGTTCAGGTGATCCCAAAAAATAGGAATAGTCTTGCAATGGTGAAACTAACACCACCTAAAAGACACTACATAATCATGGTGTTACTATCCATATGGGGCACTAATGTCTTGTGAGTAGATGAACACCTAAATCATGTTGATGACATATAAATTTATCTAGAACTCAGTTCTTAGAACCTACATCATCTGAATAGTCACTTTTTAAATAATTTTCTATCTAATCCTATTTATTATTATTTTTATAAAGTAAAATTCCATAAAAAATTAATTCTTAATTATTTCAAATTATTTAATTGATTTAGACATCTTATCCCTTTAATCTAAATATATGATTTAAATAGTTAAACCCTAAAAGGTTAAACCATATGAACCATCATATTAGAGACATATAGTGGATTTCAAGGAATCCCAACCTATTAAGCACCATATCAGATATTTAAAACACCTTCAAATGTTCCTATTATTGTTAGTCTAAAGAAACCACAAAACATTCAATGATGGGTTGCATGAAACCCTACTCCTACTACTCTTACTATTTCTTATAGACCATAGATTCCTATTTTACATATGCAGAGCATTATAGATACTACACTAACATATATTACACTATATAGGTTCTTCAATAACATAAACAACTTATTACATGAGGTTCACACTATAGATATATTTATGATCACCATTTCTATGGGATCATAGGATGATCTTTCCTCTTCACATATTCCAAAACTACCAAAAATACAAAAAAAACATTTAAAAATCCAAAAATATATTTGGCACCTACATATTATATTAGATCTTTAGCATCGATGTGTTAGTTCCACATTAATGGATATCATATTAGTTATTTATACATATGCATGTGTTTCACATTTCTATTTGAGTGTGATATAGTCATGCAAAAATACATGATCTATGAGCTTTTGGATGTTGGGCTTTCCCTCTACTCACATCACTAGAACATTGGGGGCATCCACCTTCTATGATCATGATCCTTCAAGGTTATATCATTCTATGTTAAATTTACATTATCATGTTTGAGCTTATATGTACTTATAAATACCTTTATCCATGAGCATATATTTCATAGGGTAATATCTACGCTATGCACTTAAAAGTTTTTTGCTAACACATTTGATCCATGGGATACTATGATATGTTTATGTTGGTTGCTGAGGCTTTCATTTATGTACTTCATTGAGTGTTTTGTTATTGTCTTACTTGTTCAAGCATTTAAATATGCTATATTGTTTTTGGTCCTTGTGCCTTTGTGTTCTCTATTTTAAATTTAAAAAATGTCATAGTTTGTTGTATGGGATCATAAGATGATATTTCCTCTTCAAATATTCCAAAACTACCAAAAATACAAAAAAATAAAAAATCCAAAAAATATTTGTAGCACCTACATATTATATTGGATCCTTAACATCTATGTGTTAGTTCCACATTGATGGATAACATATTAGTTATTTATATATACTCATGTGTTTCATGTTTCTATTTGAGTGTGATATAAGCACACGTTAATATATGATATATGAAATTTTAGATGTTAGGATTTCCCTCTACTCACATTACCAGAACATTGGGGGCATTCACCTTCTATGATCACAATCCGTCAAGGTTATATCTTTCTATGGTAACTTTAAATTATCATGTTTGAGTTTATATGTACTTAAACATGCCTTTTATAGGAAACCATATATGTTATACACTTGAAAAGTTTTTGAAAACACATTTGATCCATGGGCTACTATGATATGTTTAGGTTGGTTGCTTATTCTTTTCTTTATATACTTCTTTGAGTTTTTTATATTTCTATTGCCTTTATTGTTTCAGTATTTGAATATGATAGATTATTTTTGGTCTTTATGCATTTTTTTATCTCTTTGACATTTAATTATGTCATCATTTATTGTATGGATATTTAACTAAGTCATGTCCCCTCAACTGTGAGACATTTGAACATGTCCCTTATTTATGGTCTCCTCAGATCATTATATGTTGACTTGATTTTGGGTGATCTTATGTGTGTTCTTGTTTTCTTGTTGAGATTTTACTATTAATATATAAAAATTTCCATGATCTTTATCATGCATCTTATGCCTTCATGTGATCACATTATTCTATGCGCTTTAATGATACATTTACCTAGACATGTTCCTCTATACACTACATAGTTCCATTCATAAATTATATTATTGTCTTATCCTTTTGAGCTGAGATAAGTTCCTATATTTTCCTAACCTCAAATAGGGGGAATATCAATGAGGTCATGTCATATATTCATGTTATTTTCATTTGGCACAATTTTTAGATTAACTAGGAACATGATTTAGAAGCATGTTCTCTACACTTGTTCATTATTAAATATACCCAAATTATAGTAGGGGAATGTTTTGTAAACATATTATCTATATTGACACTTATATTAGTTTTCAAAATTTCTCCATATATAGTGGGGGCATGCTTTGGAAGCATGTTCTCCACACTTAGTTTAAAAATTGGCCAAAACACAAAGATATATGATTCAAATACACATTTGTGGTAAATTTCTATACATTGGTACCATTGTTATACATAATTTTAGCATGAGAAATATTTAATGTGCTTATACTATGTAATATGTGCCTAATTTTGAAAAATCCAAATTAGTTTTAGATTTTAGAACAGTCTTAGGGACTGTCACTACCCACCAGGTTAGAATTTTACAAACTATATTAAGCCAATATAATATATTAGTTGGTTCACATTTTGGTATGGTTGAGGTGATTAAATCACTCAATATTGACATGTTTTTATGTTGGACTAGATTGTATCTTCCAACCTCACTAGTTTGATAGTGTGAGTTAACTTGGTTCACTCACACTCATCAGGTTATAAGTATGATTGGCTTACATAATTGAGGTAATTTCAACTTTCAAGTGGCAACTCACCTTTTATCCAAGGTTGGGGTAATGGGCTCTTCTCTCTCTATCTATCCAATTAGCTATATGTACTTTCTAGTTTCATATATTTGTCCTAATCTTAGTTACAAAGATTTACAATGATACATATTTTCAAATCAACTTGTGAATAGGCAATGTAGTTATATCAATACGTAGGTGTACTCATAAACCTTGATGTTTTAATTTTAATCATTTGAAGTAATTTCAATTTTAGATTATATACAATAATTATATACTATAACATGCTCTTGGTTATAGGTAAGTCACCAACAAAGCACTCAAGTTGGACTCAAGTAAAGGTAAGGTATGTTATACACACCCAAGTAAGTATTTTTTATCCTTTAAATGAACAATTTCATTACTAGCTTAAAGTGGGGAAATGTAGACAATATTTATGGATTTACATAGCACCTTAGTCTTTTACACTTGGAAAATTTAGACCTTGGTTGTTCCTCTCAATTCTGGACCCTTTCCTTATTTTTAGAGTTTCACATATGAACATACTTTATATTTACCCCTTGGCCTATCTCTTAGTCTTAATAGTACTATGTTGATGATAGAAAAATGTTATATTGCCTAGAATGCTAAAAACCTGTTTATCTTCCACTTTTGCAAGTTTTGAGCCTATACCTACTTAACTGCTACCTGGACACTAACATCCAAGACAAAACACTTGCATTGACATAGGTGTCCTACCTTGATGAAAGGTTTTAGTTCCCTAAATTCATTTATTTTACAAAGGAAACATATTTAATGGTCATCTTAAATGCTTTAATCCAAGTTAATTCTCCAAATGAATTGATATAAATACAAAATCAACCCTCATTCATTTCTCACCTAGAAAATTCTTACCTACTCACTAGGCTAATTATCAAAGGCATTCAATTAAGCATTCAATTGAGAAAAGATTCCCTATCTTCATATCAATCATATGGATAACATATCTACAAGGCTGAAGTACTAAAGGGGAAACTAAAGAGATATATTTTCCAAGTTACAAGTTAGGTCATTATTGTATTTATTTTCCACATATTGCATGATTCACACATAAGCCAACACATATGAGAGAAAAACATAAGTTTGAGTCCCTCTTTGGAGCATTATCTATGTAAGCACCACCCACTAATAAAGGAGTATTTGGGGTAGCTCAAGACCATGTGCTATTAACCCATTTTTTCCTACAATCATTATGAAGATGAAGAACTAGGGTTTTTATTTTTGTTTAGGGTACAAACCTCTCAGCATCAACCTAAGTGTTATCATTTTGGACTAATATTCAGTTCTTGAGGAGTCTACCTATGATGAAGAAATGAAAATGGATTATTTTTATAGTCTTTATGAGGATCTAGCTATTACCAATCTCTTCCATGAAACCACCATCTCCACTATCAACATCTCCATCTATTATCCCACCATAATAGATTGGGATCAAAATAATGAGCCTTATTTTGACATATTCCAAAATGATGAAGCCATTATTGAATATTTGGGAGTGGATGATTTTATGCCATTAGGAGACAATAAGAAAGGGTTCTCTATTAGTCTTAATGAGTTTGCATATTTTGGAGAGAAAAAAAGATCTCTAAATCAAATCAATGAAGAAGAGTATGAAGATGAAGATGAAGATCCCTCTCTAAATTCAAAATACATTACACTCACTCTTGATAAGTTATAATCCTATCTAGGATTAGATATGGATCTCTCTAATGAACTTGCTTCAGAAGTAGAGGTATTACCATCACCTCTAATGTATCCAAAGGGGCAATCACCTTACCTAATTTAGTAGGTTATTAAAGTCAATATTGGATAAAATTAAAGTCCTAAAATTGTCAAATTGGGGTAAATTCTTACATCTGAGGAAAACACATCCTTTTGAGCTTCTAAAAGAGTATATAGATTTGTTTGCATGTAGTTATTCTGATATATTGGGGCTAGATCCAACCTTGGTAGTGCATCATCTAGTAGTTCACCCAAATACAAAACTTGTTAAGCAAAAACTTCATAAAATACATCCTAAGGTGGCTCTCTTAGTCAAAGAATAATTCCAAAAATTCTTGAAAGTCAAGTTTATTCATCCAATTGATTACTCTAAGTGGATATCCAATATTATCCCCATGGCCAAACCATAGGGAGGAATTAGAGTTTGTATTGACTTCAAGGATATAAATAAAACATGCCCAAAGTATGAATTTCCCTTAATATAGAAATGATCATGGACTCTAATACAAGCTATGAGATGTTTTCCCTCATGGATGATTTTTATAGATACATTCAAATCAAAATTGCTCTTAAAGATTATCACAAAACATTTATCACTCCATGGGGGACTTTTTGTTATCAAGTGATGCATTTTGGTCTTAAAAATGTGTGAGAAACTTACCAAAGGGATCTAATCATAATATTCCATGATTCATGATGCATGACATCATAGAATATTATGTGGATGATATATTGGGAAAGTCTAAACTTTGATTAGAACATCCTATGATCTTAAGGAAAATCTTTGAGAGGCTTCGATAATATGAAGTTGGATTGAACACAAAGAAGTGTGTGTTTGGAGTCACCTTGGGAAAATTATTAGGGTTCATAGTATCTAAAAGAGGCATTGAAATGGATCCATCAAAATTAAAATCTATTTTCGAAATGCCTCCTCTCAATAATCTAAAGTAATTGATAAGCCTTAAAGGAAAATTATAGGCTATTCATTGGTTTATTTCACAATTAGTAGATAAATGTCACCCCTTCAACCACATCTAAAAGAAAGTAAGTCATTTAAATTGGAAATTGGAGTGTCTATAAGATATCGATAATCTCAAGTAATATCTAGTAAAGCCTTTGGTCTTATCACCACCCATCTTAGGAAGACATTGACTTTTATATATATCTAGAACGCCTTGTGCTATAAGGGCCTTACTAGATCAACATAATGATAAAGGAAAAGAATGATAAATTTATTATCTCATTATGACATTGATATAATATGAGATTACTTATACCCCTATTAAAAAGGCATGCTTGGTCGTTGTCTTCACCTCTAAAAAAGTCAAGCATTATATGTTGAACAACCAAGTCAAGTTCATATCCAAAGTTGATCCTCTCAAATATATGTTATCTAAATCCACTTTAACTAGAAGGATGGAAAAATTAATTATGATCTTAAGTGAATTTGATATATAATATGTAAATCAAAAGGATGTCAAAGGATAATCCATTGCAGATCAATTTGTGGCAACACCCCTTGCAGATACTAAGCCTCTCATCACAACCTTTCCAGATGAGTCTATATTAATCACTGTAGAATAAAAAAATCAGAAATTATATTTTGATAGCTCTTTAACCACACATGGTTTAGGATCTAGAATACTTTTGGTAACCCCATAAGGTGACCTAATCCCTAAAGCCTTTTGAATTACTTTCCCATGTACAAAAAAATATTTCTAAATATGAGGCCTTAATTGATGGTCTCCAACTCACCATCTAGTGGAATATCCAACATATCCAGGTATTTGGTGATCCTCAATTGGTTATAAAACAAGTGAAGGAAGAGTTACAAATGAAATATGATAAATTTCTTCCCTATAAACAACTAATGGATCAATTAAAACAAAAAATTTAGTCTATCACATTTGAACAAGTTCTCAAGGGAAGTAATAAAGTAGCTAACTTCATGGCCACTCTTTGGTCCTTGATAGCTCTTCTAGAATATGTCCTTGAAGTAAATTTTCTAATTAAACATTTATTATTATTGGTTCATCAATCAATGGATCATTTTCAAGTTTTTTCCATACCTAGTCCTAGTCTGCCCTAGTATCATGAAATTTACACCTACCTCCATAACAACATCATACCACCATACCTTAATCATCAACACAAAGCCTTCATTGATCACACATCCTATTATACCATCTTTTTAACACACTCTATTAGTGAATATATGATGGGACCTTGTTAATATGCCTAACATTAGAGGAGGCCACTCTTGCAATCAAGGAGGTCCATGATAGTATATGTGGCAGTCATGTCAGTGGGATGGCCCTGGCTAAGAAGTTACTTAGGATTGGATACTATTAGCTCATAATGGATTATGATGCCTACCAGTATGTACAAAAATGCATATCCTATCAAAATCATGGTAATATAATTCATGCCCCCACACAAAAGCTATATCCTATAATGAGTCTATGGCCATTTTCCATATGGGGATTAGATCCAATAAATAAAATCAATCTAACATCATCTAATGGCATAAGTTTATAATTACATTTATGGATTATTTTACAAAATGGGTTGAAGCCATGCCACTCATTTATACCATAGATCTCTATATATCAAATATTATTCTAGATCAAATTATCTACCGCTTTGACATCCTGACCAAAATCTTATCAAACAATGGAAAGTCTTTCAAAAATTAGGAAGTCAAAGATCTATGTAAACATTATCACATTAAACAAAACTTTCCCACACCCTAGTATCCTCAAGGTAATGGACAAGCATAAACAACTAATAAAATGCTTGTTAAGATTCTTAAGAAAATTGTCAATGATGTAGGAATAAAATGGCATTTACAACTATACCCTTCTCTTTGGTATTATAAAACCAGTGTCTGTACACCTATTGGGGCTATTCCATATTACCTAGTTTATGGCATAGAAGAAATATTTACCATATAAGTTGATCTCCCCCTTATGAATCTATTTATAGGGCATAATTAACTATCATAATTATATAAAAGAATGGATATAAGAGCTCGAAATACTAGATGAAAAATGTCAAAATACTTTAGATCATCTTCAGGCATACCAAAATAAGCTCAAAGGCGAATATCACAAGAAGATCCATTAATGATAATTCAAAATTAGTGACCTAGTCCTCAAAGAAAATCAGAAAAAGACCAATGCAAAATGAGAAAAGAAAGGCAAATTTGAGGCAAATTAGCTTTGGACTTATATCATTATTTCAAAATATAGATCATGAGCCTATAGATTGGCCACACTAGATACTGATGAGCTTAATGAGCCTATGAATATTATGCATTTGTAGTACTCTTATACTTAAAAGGCCCCAAATCACCTCTGTCTATGAGTCCCCACTCTTAGGGGCATATCATCACATTTTAATTATTTCCTCATTTCATTCCCATCATTTCCCATATGACCCTAGTCCTAATAGTGGGTGTCTACTATAAACTTAGGAAAAAATAGGAGACATGAGTTTCAAACTAGGGAAAATCATTATTGATTGTATGAGGGGAATATCTATTGATGAATCCTATAGAACATATAAATCCATTTTCCAACATCTACTCATCCCATTCTAGACATCCTAATACATATGCCAATCATATCTTCCTTGAGGAATCTTCCTCATCTCAACCTCAATTACATCCAAAACTATTTGCCATATCCACCCCTAACCACATATCCAAAAAAACCCACTAATATCATCATTATTTAAGGGTAATATAATGTTCTTAAATATAAGATCCATCATGCACTTTTGTAACTAAATTTTGAGCATTCACTTTTTATATCCTTTTCTCATTTTTAATAAACATTTTTGTGCATAGTTAACCCCCTATACATATTTAAGCTATGTCCCTAAAAATTATTTCACTTAGACCTTTTATGTTGTCTTTAGCAATCTTTTTCTTAATCCTTTTAGTACCATATTTTAAATCTTACATTGTCCAACATCATCTTAGTCATTTCCTTAGGTTGTCTTTTATAAAGCTCACATGTATATAAGTCAAACATATTTTTCATGCTCTTATGATCTTTTAAAAGTAATAAATTTTTTATATATCTTATATTATCCTTTTATACATGTGTGTTATTATTATTAATCAAATTTATCAATAATCATTAAGTCTTGTAAATAGTTGTCATAGTCAGTAAATTGTATTGTCTTGTTATCTAGTCCTTTTACATTTTGTTATTTTTTGATAAAAGGGAACTAGGATGTTATTAAGTGACTACCTAAAGTTGGAATTGGGAAAGTCACTCAAACAAAATTCCTACACACTGTGAATCCAATGTGCCCTTGACTATTACCATGTCATTTCTACACTTATACTCGCACATGAAATAGTAAATTAGATTGCCTACATCTATATTGGCTTAAAATTTCCCCATCCCATCCCCCTAATCATTCCACCATCTAGTCTAAAAATCCTAACCTACTACCCCACATCCACCCATCTCCTTGGTGTAGGAGGATTTTAGCAAAAACTAGTTTATGAGACACAAGTAAATAATGGATTATTTATTAGCATATTGTTAACAAACATACATACTACTTTACCATCACATTACCAACATAAAACCATAATCATCATCCATAATAAATAAAATAATGATCATCATTGCATCTCATCCAACACACCTAAAATCTAAACATCTTATCTCATTATCACCATAGAAAATCATGTAATATAAATCCATAATTGATGAATGAACATCATCTAAACCATACCCACCATTTGTATCCTCTAATAAATTATCTAAACATATCATCATCAAATACACATCATCATAAACATAACACTAAAATAGTTAAATCACATCCATGATCCATATATCTATACCTAACAATCACATAATCTAAAACATCCAACAATAACATAATCATAAAAATGATCATCACATAAACATGACATCATATATGACAAAAACATAATCACATATATCCATAGTTTAGAATGTCCATTAGAGTCAATGTTAAAATATATAAATACATAAATGGGCCCTATGGGCATCAATGTGCTACAATATATGCAAATCCATAATATGATATAGGTCTCACAAATAGTACATCCTAACTCACTATTGTCTAGGTGGTCTCTTGGGAGGCTAGTGTATATATTGGGAGGAACTAGCACTAAATATCATTATACACTAACCAACTAACATTTCTACCTCATACAAATCCTTATAATACTAGGTCTCCCACATCAACCACATGATCTATCTCATAATCATCCCCATACCCCTCTCCTTTGATGTTGCATCATCCTTCTCTTTTGCCCTCTAGACCACCTATAACTCTCCCCCTATATTTCTCACCTTTGATTTCAACTACCCAATATGTCCCTATAACATGACTATCTTTGAACCATGATTCTATATCTACCCATGCAATGTAGTTATTTCACCTATAAAGATTCTACCTATCCTATCAAACTCGATACCTATCCAAATGTTCTAGCCAAGTGACTATCCTTATGTGTAATCTAACCCTATAAATCTATAGCCATCTTATCACTCTCAACTATGATCCCTATAACCAATAAGGCTTGGGCCTATACCTCTCTTCTTAGCCTCTCTAAGAATGCTCACTCATCCTTGATCAAAGTTGGAATAGACAACCCTACCTCATCCACACCTACACTCCCTTCATCCTAAACTCACCCTTCAACCTGGTCCTTATCTTCTACCTGATATCCAACTTAACCTCCCTGGTCTCTTCCATCAACATTCATCACATCTAGCCCCTCCTATACATCATGTTGGCCCTATTATTGGGGATGCGATCTCTGAGCTCATCTCCTCCCTAGTCAAACTCATGTCTATAATAATCTTGAAACAATACCCTCCTCACCCTACCTAGCCATCTAAGTAATATATAAGGACATCTTTGTGCCTACCAAGATGTGTATGCTTCCATCACTTTAGGATCTAGAATCAGAGTCTGATAATCCCATATAATTAGGGAAATACTCTCATAATCAACTCTAGCTAATGCATGTCTACTAGATTCCCCCACTAAGGTCTCTCCCTATAATTGAGATCAAATAAATTCTCCTCTCTAGACACATCAGGCAACCTCCTAAATTATTAATGTACATGATTAGACCTATACTAAATAATATAATCCTAGTGTCCAATAATATGACACTTGATATTCATGAATTATATGACATCTATATCCTCTGGCTATCCCCACTAGATCTATTTGTATGGTATCTAATTAATTTTATTTATTCATAAACTATCAAATTCATGTGTATAAAATTAGATCTTCCTAACATGATACACACTCTAAGAATAACATACCATCCAAATACCATGGGTTGGTGGGGATCCCTATCTACACAAATAACCAAGGGCCTTTATATCACAATATGTTCCCAACTCCAAATCAATAAAAATAGTGAGGGACCTAAGCTATTTTATCCTATGTATGATCTCATATGAAGCTATCTATACAAGTGTGATAATATAGTGAGACCCCAAACAAGTACTTGATAATCCTGGACCATGTCTAAAACCACTGGCCACTCTTATTTGTCAAGAATATGTCAATAATAAGAGACATCATCATGAGAGTAAATATATCAATGGTACCCTCCCTTAACACTCATTCAATATCCACTCATAAATCATACACTATAATCTACAGTCTACCAACTAATCTCTAAATTGTCACACTAAGTATATGTGAGCACTAGTATATCATGTAACCTCTCATTGATAGTTGAAAGATGCATAGAATATCCTTGAAAGTGACCATCATCTTAGTAGTCATGAAATGAAAGGTGTTGGTCTTATAATGCCATATCTCAACCAAGGTCATGATTAATTCTCTATCAATCATCACTATAGGCATAATCAAAATATAATAAAGGCCCATCATCTCCAACACTCCATACTCAATAGGTGTCAATGAATGCATAGTGTAGAACCACCAAATGTCATAATTGATAAGCCATCACCCCTAAATCCTCCTACACCAACACACATCCTATAAAATATTTATGATCTAATCACACCTACATTTATCCTATCCCATCCCATCAACCTAATTCCCAAATCCTTACCTCACTCATCTAAGCCAGCCCTTTGCCTAACACCACCCAATTTTTAACCATTCCACCCTTCTTTTTAATCCTTTTTTCTTAATCATACTAATCAATCCTATCTAATTACCTATCATCACTAATTATCTACCCCTTTTATCCTTTTTCTCAACCCCACTCACTTAGTTACATTAACCCCTAACCCATCCTATCCTCTTTCATCACCCCTCCTTTTCACTTTCCTAACGTAATCATCTCCATCCTAACCTCTCCAACCTAACCAACTAAAATCCTTACTCACCCTCACATAACCACCCTAATTATTTAATTCCTCTAACTTCCATCCCTAACCCATTCCCTCACCCTTATCCCTAACTACCATAAAACCAAAAATTCTGACTTAGCCCTAAATTGTGACTTCATCAAAATCACTATCATAACCGATGGTTTTATAAAACTATAGGTCTAACCTTGTAGTTTTTCAAAACCATAATTCTCCCCTCATGATAATGAGATATCATGAATTTATTTATATGGTATTACAAAATTTTAGGTCACCCATCATGGTTTTACAAAACCATATCTAATTATTACCATATCGCAAGTTATGGGGGAAATAATGCCAATAAAGGCATAACCCCCAATTGTGGTATTGTCTTAACCACACTTACATGAATTAAATGATAAATTAAATGTGAAAATGAAAAAAATCATGTGCTAGGCATGGATCAATCACTAGTGGTCCAAAATTGGCTAGTCTCTCATGCTCCTAAACCCTCTATCCATAATGTGATGAGTGAAGGATGTGATCCATGGCTATAGCTCCAGAGCAAAAAGGTTAAATAAATAAAATATAATATGAACCTTTTTCACACACCATTTTATATTTTACCCTCTCGTTCACCCTTTCTTTTACCCCTCACACCTGATTTAACCCTCATTAATCACATTATCCTACCCTAACTACTAATATTGGACCCCAAATCCCATTTCATAACCTATTATCACATTTAATCATCATTTTATCAATCCTAAGTCTCTCAGGGCATATTCTTCTATTCTCTATTATAATTCCAAAGTCTCAATCAAAACTACATTAGTGTAAGTTATCTTAATACTATATAGGCATCACCTTGCCACAGTCTTGTACTAAGGGCTGGCTCAAACACTATTAACATCTAATCCCATCACATTCCCTATGGGTCACTCATTGGTATTAAATAATATTAAGCTATGAATCTCATAAAAAGTGACTTGTTATCACTTATCATCCACCAAATGCCATTTTTAGGTTTCTAAATATCCCTAACATGTATCCTTGCTATGAAAATTGTCATTGCCTCATGGCCTATCTTGTCTTTGTATCCCTAGATAATGTTGAAATCTCAATAATTTTAGTCTTATAATACTAATCCACTTGCCTCCCTTTTAGACATTGGTCACTGTCTAAAAATCAGCCTTTGAGGCTATCACTTTATCCCATAGAATTTATGCTTGGGGCATCTCAAGCATAGCCACATCAACATTAGAGGCATCACACCCCTTTATCCTTGTCTTGGTATTATTACACCCTAGGGATTTATTTTTTAGTGACCATTTGGTTCATTCCTCCTCACATGCTACTTCAAAGGGGCATTATGTATACTAACAACATTCTCATCCATAAAATGGTTTTTATTTTAAAATCCATTACTCCTCCTACTTTACTTCACTAGCAATGCCCTTTCAAAGGGGCAAAATGTATGCACCTAAATATGTTCATCTTAATAATAATATCGAACCCATTAATTTAACCCATATATATATATATATATATATATATATATATATATATATATATATATATATATATATATATAATATATATATATATATATAGCCTTTAGCCAAATACATTATATCCTAATTCCCTACACAATATTCCCTACACCCCATAAATCTTTACATACCCTTATAACCAATTAATTACCCCATTAACCTACTAACTAGCCTATATTATGAATTTTCAAAGTTTAGAGTTATAGTTTTAAAGAGTGGGTATGAATATAAAATCTCCTCCACCATCCTATAAAATCCATGCTTGGGATATGGCCAAACTAACTTGGAAATCAATAATACTCACTATACTCTCATAATCAACCATTCCAAAGCATCCTCATAATATTGTCAATCAATTAAACAATTAAAAAAATCCATTTGAGTCATTTTGAATCTCAAATCAAGAAATCCACACTCAATAAATTTGGCATTCAAATCCACTTGAATATCTTGGAGAGAATTCATAAGGGACAATGTGATGGTAAGTTTTCATTCTTGATTGATTGATTTTTCTTTTATTCCCTCCTTTTGATGTTATTGTGTTATTGGGTTTAAATTATTAAATATAGTAGTTTTTTATAAATAACTCAAAACATGATCACACAAGATCTAAGTAAAATTTGATAATAGATACCTTAATCATCGTTAATAGTTTATATGTGAAAAGTTATAATAAATGAAATTAAATATGGTATTGTAGGAATTTGGGTGTCAAAATTTAACCCCCTTTATTCTAGTAATGAAATATTTAGAGTAAATTAAATAATAATGAGTGTGTATGAGACACTTTATCTTGTGACTTGAAGTATTGATTATGTAGGATACTGAATGGTAGAAACTGTAATAACACATGTAGTAGTCAATGTCCATATATGAAATTTAAAAGTATAAATTTTAAGATTTAAATGGTAAATATTGAAGAAATAGTGAACCTATATATATGTTCTATTGTGTTTCTTTTATAAAATGTTCATGTTTCACTAAGTGGAGAAATATTGCTTTTGGCTATGTTCATTTCTTGTCTAGGGAAATGAACAATCCCTCGAGCAGTAATGGGAGAAAAAAATGTTGTTAGGTTTTCATAAAACCCATTTCCATATTGACTTGAGTAATTAATCTAGCTTTGATATTATATCCCAAGATAAAAGGTTAGATAAAATGTGACCCCTTGTTGAATGACTTAGAGATAATAGTTTATTATGTTGAATCACTAAAGAATTGGCAGTGATCAAGTATTATTTTTTTAATAAATAATCAAGCCCATGAGTTGGAAGGATTTATATTCTAACTCTCTTAAATTTGGAGAAGCATGCCATATATGAATCCATAAGAAGGCTAAATCATGATAGTTTTGATAGAAGTGATGTCAATTTTGTTGAGTGTTAGTAGACTTGAACATACATCACTCATAATATAAGATGAAACAACATAATGGTTTCACTAAAAGTATTGCCAATGTATAGAATTGATTGTACATTATTAATAATAGATTAAATCACACCACTATAGATGGTCTAGATTATATTTTCATGATCAAAATATAATTAATAATATTCATACCCACTCTTTAAAACTATAACTCTAAACTTTGAAAATGTGCATGAACAAGTATTATACAATTTGAATTGTAAATTTAGACTTTGAAAATATATGAGCATGAAAAGGTAGCATGCTCCTTTGAACTATAAATTGAAACTTTGAATATGTATATGTGAACATTAACACATATCATTCCACTCTGAATATATTCAAATGATATAGAATTCCATGGATCTATATGTTAAATTTTAATTATACTATGAAACATATAAAACATTTTAAAACTATTTTTCACATGCCTATGCATGTGTATTCAAGTGTGTACTAATATGTTCTTGAGTCTTTGAAAACTGAGTACATATTCCTATCATATACACCCGTAATTTGTATCAATGTTCCCATATCTATCATATGTTTGGTTTTTAAATTATTTTAAAACTTGACCTTGTATCATGAACCTTTGAGAAACTATTCTCTATCATAGTATCCAATTCATATTTTTTATTTGATTTGATTGAGTGAAATTGCATGGCATGTGACCCCAAAATGAATAGTTTTTCAAGAGTTTATAATATCCTACCATAAATCTATATCATTTGAATGATCTGAATCTTCATAAATTCTATTCTAAAA
The DNA here is from genome assembly GCA_037957365.1 of Torreya grandis. Taxonomy (NCBI): domain Eukaryota; kingdom Viridiplantae; phylum Streptophyta; class Pinopsida; order Cupressales; family Taxaceae; genus Torreya; species Torreya grandis. The sequence continues at coordinate 486,376 of JARHVA010007184.1, forward strand.
CATTATTTGTCCTAGTTTATCTTTTTTTGATAAGTTGGATGTATGTCCCCCTTTTCATGTGAGAGGTGAGAGTACCACATGTGTCATATGGAAATGATAAAGTTATACATTTGAAATAAATTTAAGTGAATTATAATTTATTTGATTAAATATTAGCTAAATTTTTATTTTTTTATCATTTTGACCATTTTTAATAAAAATATTTCCAATTTGATGAGTATTTTTATGCAAGATTGCCAAAGGAAATAGTTATAATGAAAGAATTTTGAGATAGCAAAGAATATGCAAGAAAATATATGTATAAGTAGGTAAGCATTAGTTTTTTTTAGTTTTTAAAATGTTGATTAAAATTATGAAAATAATACCATGCAAAATAAAACATTTCATGTGTTCCAATGTAACTCACTAGGGGGTGATTTTGATATGTATTACTTGAGATATTATGTGCACAAGTTTGAGAGGAATTAGTTATAAAGTTTTATTTTTTTAAAAGAAAATTTAACCCATATATATATAGGTTGGTTGAAAATAAAATTTTATTTCATTTTCATATTGATAATTTTTTTATTTTTGAGTTATAATTGAGATAAAATGTTGAAACATAGAACTTTGGCTTACAATATTTGAGAAAGTCAAGGCTACTCTTTAGTCTGAGGCTGATCTACCCCTATGCCAAAAAACTCATTTTTTTTACATTTAAAAATTTTGATTTTATTTTTTATGTATCTTAATTACATTTTTTAACCTTGATGATCATGTCTAGTCTACAATGATCCTATATAGACCGTACCCAAACATGTCTAGGACTGGTCCAAACTTATTTTTGAACCTATCCTTTCTAAGAAAAACTTGTCTGTAAAATAATTTTACATATTATAGACCATTATGAATTTATTTTCATCATATTTTCTTTTGATTACTAAATTTTTAAGATCTATAATCACTTTTGGCTAGAGCTACAACTAGTTTGGGAGATATAAAGGGGCTTAGATCCCAAAGGGATACCACAAATGACACCAACCATTGCCACAATTATCATAATTATAGATAATAGGCTAAAACACACCACATATTACCAAAAGAAGCCTCACATGCCCAACAAAATTTTACCTAGGTAAGGCTAAAAACATCCAATCCACTTTACCAACTCACCCATATCTCATCAACATTAGATTAATAACTTTTCTTTGTGTATTTTTACTGTAAGATGATATGTAGGCCTAGGAGTTTAGACATGGTCACATATGGTTACCATATAGAAATTACCATTAAGTGAAATTAGGAGAGATGCAATTAATCAGATAGGATTTACCATGTTGGATGGTTGTCTCTGATGCCCTATGACATGTACATGATAACAACATTGGCTGAGTGTTAGGATTCAAATACTTACATTTTTTAGCTCCTAACAAGAAAGATGACTGTGAAATTAGAGGATGTATACAGGATTTTTTGGCTACCATTTCTTGGTAAATATGTGATTTTTAAGGGTGGTGATGGGATAACTCATATAGTTTAGGCACACCAATATATGATTAATCACACTCGAGGTTATTATTATGGTCCAAGTGATATGACAATTTTGTTTTTAGAGATTTTATTGATAAATTTTATACATGTGCATAAGTTTGTCTATGCATTATTGGCATCATTAATTTCATTGTATGTTGGTGATGTGTCCATTTCCTACCATATAAAATAGTTTGTATGGGATATATAAGAACATGACATGATATATTATTGGGGATATTTATGTCATCCCATTTATATAAATATTTACATTGGTTAACTCAATAAGGGTTCAGAGGAGAACTAGGCTTGGTTACCTTATTTCACTATTGGGTCTAGTATCTTATTACTATGATATATATTGTAGGGATACCTCATAGTAGATGTGTTCATCCATATATGTATGATGCGAGGTGGTTTAGTATAAACCATGTTCTAAGGAGTGGGATGATAGATTTTTCTTAGATATTGGACTTGATATCTATAGATGTTATTAGTTGGTAACCCTATAAGGATTTTGGAGGGTAGTCAGAGGATGGGGTGTAAATCAAATAGATTTGGGTGAGATATTAGATTCATTATTGATGGTGTGATGTATGGGTAAGTGCATGAAATTTATAAATAATTTCATGTACATCTTCCAAAACTCATATACAATATAGCGTAATGCATACATGTAATAGCTATAACATGTGCATGTTATTTGAATTTAGGATTAAAAAACTTTGGTCCATAATGCATATTATTATATATGTAGTATATGTAAGTTGTATTCATTATGTATATTTTACATAACTCATTCATTACTACACATAAGGCATACACATTATAACTAGTATAAAACAAAATCAATACCCAAACTTGTGACCATTCTCATTCTCACTTGATTTATTATTTATTTTGAACTTATCTACCCTTGATTACATTTGTATTGTGATTGAGGAAGAGAAATAAATTACCATTTTATATTTACTTGATGAATCAATAATGCCACTATAGAGGGGAGGTAAGCAAGTAAAACACAAACCTATTAACACTAGATTTTAGATTTTTTTTATTTGCATTATTTTATTGTTAAAACCAATTTTTTTAACAATTAGTTCAAGTGCAAGACAACTTTTGAACCCTCCTCCTAACACTTCACCTAACCCTCCTAATAATCCTAACCCTCCTATCCCTCATATACCTACTATAATTTTATATGACCCCCTAGGTATTCAGGAGGATTATATTTCACACATAATTCAAAACAAAATAAAAATTGAACAAATAATTAGGAGGGACCCCACTTTGACCAACACCCACTGCACCTATTTAGCTAATACATTAGAGTTAGTAATAGACTAATTTGACTTGATAATGATTCAAATTTATAGATGGACATAATATATGGATAGGTAGGGCTTAATATATTGAAAAATTGTCAACATGTACGGTGGACAAACAAATATCAAAATACCTAATTTGTGCCTTATTCATCTATCCAACAACCAATGCACCCTTTACACTATCCATAAAATGGTTCCATTAATGCCAATATAATTTTATTGAAGACAAATTTTTGGATTTATGATGGATGGTGTATGACTACCCACATTTTAACAAGCATAAGGTTCCATTGTATTTTTTTAAGGAAACTCTATTATGAATTTGTCATCAATGAGATTCTTAACTATTTTGACTACTCAGAGTTTTAGGGTTGAGGGGAAGGATCTACATAAGATAGACCAGGTGCACATCACGCACCTAATCAACATATAAGATTCCATACCCAAAATCCAATTCATTCTAAGATCCAATTTATAGTGAAGGAGGTCATGGATATTGACACTTTGCATGTGCTTAGTTGAGTTACTAACACACGTATTCAACATAAACTAGGTTTTCTAAGACTAATGCTAGATAGGGTGGATATAGGGATACTCCACCTAGTGTGTGTACTTGAATTCATCATTAAATGTGTTGTGGTGTTATATACACTAGACCTTTAGATAATGATGGTGGTGCTTCTAAGGGCCTAGATGATGTAATTTTGAGCAATGAGTTTTTGGCATGTACATTTAATATGCACATATCAACTACACATATGTAGGTATATTATATATTTGACATGTTATATTTAAGTTATATTTGTATTTAAAATCCAAAAATTAATTGACATGTAAATTTAATAATATATATGTAATATTTTATGTTGTAAGAGTAGATAGTGCCTTCATCTTCATAGTCCACTACTATATTTTATGATCTTAGGTAGTTGATGTTTACATATTCAAAACCAGTTTGTGGGCCATCTAAAATTGGATATATTGATGTTACTAGGATGATGTTTACATATACATATGTAATTTTTCATTAATATTTTACTCCATGTACATGTATTTATTTATATACATCTATGCTCAACTAAAAATCATATATTATTTGTTTAGTTGAGGACCATAGTCAAGACTCTTCCATCTCTATGGGGTGAGACAAACATAAAAATTTATACTATAATGTTGTCTATGTAATCACTCACTAAAATACATGTTAAATTATAATTTTAAATTAAAAATATAGATTTATTTTAATAATTTTAATCTATAATTAGGCAAATATAACTTATGTGAATGTACTATGTATGTAGGGTTATCTGATGACATATGATAGTCCCATTTAGATGTTTAGTAGGGCACCTTCTCATGTTTTCTTCCTTGTTCACACACCTATTTGTATACTTCGAAGTAACTGACCCCATTGAGAATCATATGTATATTTAATGTGACCATGAGATTACAGTAATTGCATGTTCAAATAGTTTTTGTATCAGTTTAAAAGTAATTTCTAAACTTGGTTGCATGTCTAGTATGTAAAGTTTCCAGTAATATTTATATATGAATAGTTTAATTTATAAGTAAACTATAAGTGTATAAGGACCAAAAATCATACCTTGTAGGAATTTAAGGTATCTAAGGGATCTCCATCTATGATTAGGACATCCCAGGGAGAGTCTTATTCAAGGAAAGCAAAAAGAGGGAGACTATTTGATGATTAAGATGTCTTAGATGATGCAATTATTTATATGCCTATATGGAAATATTAACATTTTTAGCATTGTATACCTGTATGACAATCACCTGAAATTATATTATTTTCTTATATTATATAATTTTTTGTATGCCTATATGGGAATGCATGCATTATTGGAATTGTATACCAATATGGCATTCACCCAACATTCTATTATCTTCTTATTTTCTATGAATTTATGGATTTTATGAAAACATACATACATACATACATATATATATATATATATATATATATATATATATATATATATATATATATGTATATATATATATGTGTGTGTGTGTGTGTGTGTGTGTGTGTGTGTGTGTGTGTGTGTGTGTGTGTGTATATATATATATATATGTATATATATATGTATATATATATATATGTATATACATACATAATACATACATATATTCATATTTTATGGTGATCAACATTCCATGTATAATTTGGCTCACATTATTATTACAAAACTAAATTTCATGATTGTATGGCCATATTTAGATATTATCATATTTAATATTTTATTCATTTACTTATTAAAACTAAATTACAATCCTTTAATATTTGTTGAAATTAAAACTATATGGTAGAAAATAGTATAATTTTTAGATAGAGTTATATATTAGTGTGAAATGACTCTCATGATTAGGATACACAATTTATCACTATTTCAATGTGGATATCTACTCCATATTAAACCTTGAAGAGTGAAATTACTCCTTACCTTATCATGAAAATGGTGTAAATTAATCATGAAGTGATGTTGTGCTATCTCCTTCTTCATAGAGTTGTTTCCCTTCTTTTAGAGAATCTACTTTGGCCTTTTGAATTATTGCAATATTTTGATTATCATGTATCCTAAGGCCTTGAAATTTTTTGATGGTTATATTTATTTTGTTTTATTTCCTCAAAAAATTTCTCTCCCTCTCCACTACACTCAAACTAACCATTTCTTCTCTTTTTATCATATGCCAACATGCGAATGTTAAAAATGATACAACCTCTTTTATGAAATGGTCTGGTATAACTTATGCTTCTAAAATAGATTAAATAGTTTCTCCATAGTCACCCTTGAAGAGATGAATTCGTACTTACATTATCATAGAAATAGGATCAATTAATCATGAATTGATCTTTCTTTATCTCCTTATTCATAAATTTTATACCCTTATTTTAGAGACTCTTCCTTGGCCCTTTGAAGTACTTAAAGATTGTAATTCTCATGTATCTTAAGGTTTTTTAATAATTTGCTGGTTATAATTTTTTTTTTCACTTCCTCAACTTTGTTCTCTCCCTCTCCACTAAATTAAACTTTATCATTTATTATCTTCTAATTATATATATGATCAACACACATGCACATGCATGCACACGTGTGTGTGTGCATGCACACACACACACTTGCACTATCAAATAATCTCAATAGGATTTATTCAAAAAATATCCACATAATAATTAAATAACAAAAATAATTTATTATTATTAAAATGTTAGGATGACTATGTTTTAAATTAGATCATACCTTGCCTATGATGTTCAAAATGAGCAAAGCAATCATCTTCACCTACAACTATGAGGTAATATATGATTTTACAACTATCACAATTTGATAGCTTCAATTATAGTGATTTATGACCAAAAAATGGAACTAAAAACATGTTTTTGGTAGTGGATAATGTCCAATAGTAGGTTATTTTCCTCCAATAATGCTTGGTATAAAGACCCACTACCCATTCTAGCCTCAAGAATGCCCTTCCCAATATAAGAAAATTATAGTTTTTAGGCCTAAATTTAGACACACATAAAATATAAATCATAAGTAATTGGAAATAATGAAAAGAACCATAATGTGCATGTAAAATATATATAATTTCACCCTGTAACATATCGATGGAACCTTTAATATGGATCCATGGCACACATTGTAGTAATAGGTCTTGAAAATGTAACAGTTTTATAGTGAAGAGACAAGTTCTTATCTTCTAATTACATTTATACCTATAGGACCTCCAGGTGAAATTATATCACTTTGAACATGTACATATAGTCAAATGACATGTGTCACCATGACCATGACCTATAAATCCACCTATATGTGTGTTTTTACTATTGTTCATGAGCATGGAAACATTAACAACAAATGTTATCAAAGTTGAAAGAGCAGTTTGATATCTCTACCTATGGTGTTTTGTGGATTGGAAATAAAACTAAAAATATGTATGGGGTGGTGGATAACATCAAGAATAGGTTATTGGCCTCTGATAATGCACATTTTAGAGACCAACTACCCATTTTAGCCTCAAGAATGCCCTTCTTAATACATAAAAATTATAGTTTTTCATCCTAACTTCAGATGTGCATAAAATAAAAATAGTAATTCATTTGGATGAAACTAAAGAAAACTCATGTGTGTGTTTAAGCTATATAATTTCACCTCAGATCATGCTAATGGAACCTTGGATATGAAATATGGCACATTCCATAGTAATAGGTCCTGCAATACAACATTTTTATAGTGAAGAGACAAGTTCTTGTCCTCCAATTGACATTTCCACTTATTTGACCTCCAAGTTTAATTACATTAATAAAAACATGTATATATGTAAATTACATAATTCCTCATGACCACAATCTAAAAATACACTTGGATTCATGTTTTCACTACTATTTAGGAGCGTGGAAATACTAACAACAAATGATGTCAAAGTTGAAGGGGAAGTTTGATATCTCTACCTTTGATGATTTATAGATAAAAATTTATTCTACCAACATGTTCATGGTGGTAAAAAATGCTCTGGTCACACTCGGTCAAGAAACCCACTACCCATTCTAGCCTTAAGAACATCCTTCCCAATACAAGAAAATTGTAGTTTTTGGCCTAAATTTGTACATTCATAAAACAAAAACCATAAGTCATTTAGATGAAACAAAAGAACCCTAAAATGAATTTTAAATCCCTCTATTTTCACCTTCTATAACTTCAATTTAAACTTTCATATAAATTCGTGGCATAAGCTATAGTAATGAGTCTTGAAATGCAACTTTTTTTAGTGAAGAGACAAGTTCTCCTCCAATTGACATTTTTGCCTCTAGGACATCAAATTTTAAGTACATTACTTCATACACAATTTGTATAATAAAATTAAATGTGATCCCATGACCACGACATTCAAATCCACTAGGATGCATGTTTTCACTACTATTTAGGAGCGTGGAAACATTTGCAACAAATGTTATAAAAGTTGAAGGGAAAGTTCAATATCTTTATCTCCAGTGCTTCATGGATTGAATTTGACACTAATAACATGTAAAAGATGATGAATAATATCCAAAAATAGGGTTTTTTCCTCCCATCATGATCGGTTTAGAAACCCACTACCCATTCCAACCTCAAGAACACCCTTCCCAATATAATAAAATTGTAGTTTTTTGGTCTATATTATGATGCACATAAAATGGAAATAATAAGACATTTTTATGAACCACAAAAATATTCACATTAATTCATAAGGCATATAATTTAACCCTATATAATGTTAACCTAATTTTGGAGATAGATTTACGGCACATGTTATAGTAACCTATCCAAAAATGCAATGTTTTGGAGTAAAGAGATTAATTCTTGTCTTGTAATTGATATTTCTACCTCTAGGACCTCTAGGTGAAAATGCATCACTTAAAATACATATAGATAGGAAAATTACATGTTATATAATTACCATAACCTCTAAATCCACTTGGATGCATGTTTTCACTACTATTCAGGAGCATTAAAACACTAACAATAAATATTGTCAAATGTTATCAAATCTGAAGGGGCATTTTGATATCTCAACATCTAGTGCTTCATGGATCAAAAATATAACTTAAAAAACATCCAAGGTGGTGGATAAAATGCAAGACCAAATTATTATCCTCTTATCATTCCTGAGTGAGAGATTTACTATCCATTCCTACCTCAAGAATGCCCTTCCCAATACAAGAAAACTATAGTTTTTTGGCCTAACTTTAGATGTGTGTAAAATGGAAATCATAATTAATTTGGATGAAAAAAGATAACCCTCACATTAATTTAAAATACATATAATTTAAAACTATATCATGGTTATGAAACCTTAGATATGGATCTATGTCACATGCTACAATAATGGGTCCTTAAATGTAACATTTTTTCACAGAAGAGACAAGTTCTTGTCCTCCAACTGACATTTCTTCCTCTAATACCTCCAAGTGAAAGTATATCAATTAGAACATGTTTGAATAGTTAAAATTACATGTGATCCGATGACCATGACTTCCAAATCTACCTAGATGCATGTTTTCACTACTGTTTAGGAGTATGGAAACACTGACAACAAATGTTGTCAAATTTGAAGGGGAAATTTGATATCTCTAACTCCAATGTTTTATGGATTAAAACTATCATTACCAACACATCAAGGGTGGAAAATAACATGTAGGACTAGGTTATTGGTCTCGCGTCATGGATGGTCGAGAGATGCACTACCCATTCTAGCCTCAATAACACCCTTCCTAATATAATAAAATTATAGTTTTTAGGCCTAACTTTAAACATGCATAAAATAAAAACTATAATTCATTTGGATGAAATTAAATAACCCTCGTGTGTGTATCAAATCCATCTAATTTTACATTAGATAATGTTAATTGAAATTTGGAGATAGATAAATGGCACATGTTATATTAACAGGTTTTGAAATTTAATTTTTTGTAGTGAAGAGACAAGTTCTTATCCTCCAACTGATATTTGTACTTCTAGGACATACAAGTGCAATTTTATCACTTAAAACATGTCTAGATAGGCAAATTACATGTCATCCCATGAACATGACCTCAAAATCTACCCAAATACATGTTTTCACTACTATTAAGGAGTGTGTAAACTCTGACAACAAATGTTATCAAAGTCGAATGGGTAGTTTGAGATCTGTACATCTAGTGCTTCATGAATCAAAACTAGCACTACTAACATGTCTAGGGTTGAAGATAACATCCATGACTAGGTTTTTTTCCTCCCATCATTCTTGTTCAAGATACTCACTACCCATTTTGGCCTCAAGAATGCATTTTATCTAATAATTGAGTATTTATATTAAGATTCTATGATATTAAATAATATGGAATTCTTTACTAATAGTGCCAACGATGTAAAGGTGGAGGCTTATTTGGCACCACTAACTTATATAAAAATTATTTGTAAGTAATTAAAAATTAAATTTATATGTCCTTACTAAAAAATAAATAAAATTTCATAAAATTAAATACATATACATTATATAACTCAACACACCTTGGAATTCAAATCCAACAAACCACTTGGATCTACTCTAATCTTGATAGTAGAAAGAATAACTTGATGGTATGACTCATGAAATTTTCATAGATTCTTGTTTAATGGACTCCAATGATATTTGAAAAATTGATTATTTCTTTCAAGAACCAAATTTTAATAGTTTAGTATCTCTCTATGTGTTTAAAAGTCTTCAAAAAACCACACATCTAAATTTTTGATAAGATATCATCAAATCTAGGTTCCAATGACTACCATAAACCTAGTGGGATAGTCAATGTTTTCTCCATCTATGATTGGGGAAGTCATTTTTTCCTATAAACACTAACATAAGTAGTGATTTTTTCCCTCTTTAAATTATTATTTAACAATAACTACAAAAAAATATTATTGATTGATGACCTCAAAATAAGATAATGATAATAAATAGTACATAATGATTAATTTTCTACCTGATTGCAATAAATCAAATACATGGTTAAATTCATGTGATGATGTCATATCTATAAGTTGTAATGCTAGTGGAACCTAATATGTGTTGACTGGAATTAGAGGTGTGAAACTCTAATCATCCACCCACTCTTGTGATTCATACTCATTCTGAATAAAGTCCATGCATGTAAAACATAAACATGCCAAGTGTCTCATATGAATAGTCAAAGAACCTACATTTAAGATAAAAAATATGTGGAGTTCACTTGATCTCATAATGGTAATATGATCCTCTTACTTTTCCAAGTGTTCTTCCTCTATTAATCAAAAATATCTATGAATACTAGAATTATAATGATCACTATGGCCCATTTTCTTGTTACACCATTCAACAATGGTTTTTGCATTAATAAAAATAATAACATATTAAAACTTTATCTCCTCCTTTGAAATTAATCTTTTAAACCATGATATAACACCATCATGTTACCTTTTTTTATGGAAAATCTCAATGAAACTCTAAATATGTTCTATGCTAGTGGTAATGTGCAACCTACTCAACAAGTAAAACATTAATGTATTCTTGAATTACGATGTGAAATTGTCTGACTAAATGTAATGTTGATTGAAATTAATGTGCCTCCTAATATAATTTCCATATAACATTCCAAAACAACCTTACACATTCTCTATACAATGTGATTAGTCATCACTACCAAATAAATGGTACTCCTTAAATATTTTTTTAATATTTCTCTATCTATTATGTGCATGCATGAATGCTATATGTGTAAATATGGAAACCTATAC
>JARHVA010007184.1:510000-580000 GCA_037957365.1 Torreya grandis
TGTACCAAGTGATATAATATTAGGTAATATCTTAGAAATTTTATGATTTTGAGTATTAAAGGTTGCTAATTACAATTTTTAGGAATATATTTAGAGAGGAAAAAAATGGATAGAGTTTATGTTGGAAGATAAATATTAAGAAGAGAGAAGAAATAATCCAATAAGAGAAGAAGTTACAAGGTGGAAAAGATTTGTAAAGGAGTGTAAATAGACCAGGTAGAGGAGAAAACCTAGGGTGAGACACCAAGGTAAGGTGAACAAGACTTGATAAAGCAAGGTTAAAAAGACTTATTTGATAGAAGATGAAGATAGAGAAGGAAAAATTGAGGAAGGAATTAGATGAGTTATAGTACCACAATGAGATAAAGAGGAAGGAATAACCAAAGATTAAAATGATAGTTATTTAAGATGATACAAGTGAGATAAATCAAAGGATATATAGGATACTGATCCTAGTTAAGCTCATAAAAGAAGAGGAAAGCCAATGGTATGGCTAGGTAATGAGGAAGAAGATATTTAAGTGGCCTCCAAGGCTACTCATAGAGAATAATACACATTGTCATGAGAGAAAATAAGAAGCATAATAGGTTGATATGTAGGCATCTCAAGTAAGAGATGAATAATTTCATGATGTATGAACAAGTTGGTAGACAAGAGGAAGGTGATCAATGCCTTGAGGAGAATAAGATAGTCATGGAGGATGATGAGAGGAAACAACTAAGGATATTAGAAAAGCAACTTAATAAGGAGAATATGGAGGTAAATAATCCTCAAGATTTTCTATTTAATAATTTCTTGTCATGTGTGTATGAAGGTACAAAAGTGAAGAAAGAATAAATCCACTTTAAGGACACAAAATATTAAAGTATGAAGGAGAGAAACATGAACAACATGCTTATGTTGAAGAAGAAGTTGATTGGGTAGAAATGTATGGAGACATGGTGATTTTTTACCCTAAAAGAGGATAAATTACTAGAGAAGGAGATCTTAAATAAGTAGGATGCCTCATTAAAGGCATAAAAGAAACAAATTTAAATCAAGAAGATGGAGTCAAGAGGTATGAAAATTAGAAATCAGAACTTGTATTTTAAGAAGCAATCAAAGATTTTTAAAAAAATATTGTAAGAGATGAAGGGTTGATAGATGAGAAACAATACCATTTATTTGTATATGAAATTTGGGATCCATTTCAAGTATAAATGATTGCTTTGGATCATGCCATAAATAATGGAGAAAAGAACAAAGTCTATCCTAGATTTTTTTTGAAGAGATGAGCACTTGACATGAGTCAATGGAGGATATATAAAGATAAATAATGATGGATAGAAAATATTAAATAATGTATAAATTAGGATGGATATAATAAGGGAAAATATAGATTAAAAAGACTTCATTGAACTATTTATGGGTAGGTATACAAACTAATTTATTGTATAGAGTATCTAGCTTGATAAATGATGGAGATGGAACCCAATATAAGATATGGCACACACTATTTAATAAAACAATGAATAATAGGATTTTATATGGAGAGAATTGATGAAAAAGGATAAAATTGATCTATTATATTTCCTTAGACAAAGTGAAAATAAGGTGAGAGATGTCATAAAATATCTAGAGGTGGAATTACATGATGGAGAAAAAAGGCTTTTAAAGACAAGAATCATGTTTGCCATAGGAAAACTTCAATAATATGAAATGTTAAGTCACATAAGGGAAAAAAATAAAAATCAAGAAATGAGTTGTAGGCAAGAATATGGACATGTATGGGTACAATGTTAATCAAAAAAAGTTTAAAGCCAATATAAGTGTAAAACTATGAACAATCTAAGCATATAATCATGTCAGTTGATCAAGGAATAAATATTGGTAGCTAATGATGAAATAAAAGAGAAAAGGTTAATAATATAGGATAAGGAAATTAAGAATATAAAATTGATGCCTATATAATCTTGGAAGAAGAATACAAAAGAAAGAGAGGATAGAAAATACCACAAGATCCTTTAATAGACTATCAATTCTCATGAATGTAGTTTGATGTGTACTAAGAATGATGGTGAAATTATGGATATGAAATAGAGTAATTATCTCCATGAACACATGAATAAAATAATAAATGAGGCATAAAAGTTCATGTAGATCAAATAAAAGGGGATGACAACTATGTTTCTCACAAAGGAGATGATTGGATGAAGAATGCATGTTTGAAAGAGGATAATATTAGTACAAAGGTGATCCAAGGAAGGATTAAGAGCATATTAGAATTGAGAGATAAAATATAGTTTAATATTATCCCAATAACCATTTCAATTATTATGGTAAGAGATGAAGAGAAAAAACTTATATAAGGAGAGATATAATCAAGTGAGCAAGAGAACAACCAAATGAAGAAATATCAAGGTGAGAAGTTAATCTATCCAATTGGTAATGTTACATCTGTATTTTTTGGATTTATGCATGATAAGAGTAAGATAAAATGTTTTCAAGAAGTCTTTTACTATATGAACTTGAATTGGTCAAGGAGATGTCATTTCAAGATGAGTAAGGCTATGAGAAGACTTACCATGAGAAGGTGGAGTATCCTGAAGAAGTAACCAAAAATGATATCAATGAGATTACGAAAAATTTTAAGGAGTAAAATATTTATAATAAACCATTAGATCATGAGGATAAATGAAGAAGCATTGTTAAGGAGATAAATAGGAAATGAGTGCATTAACAAACCACGACAAATGTGGAAGGAAGCTATGGAGTAGGAGTAGGAGTGAAGAATAAGAACCAACCATTTGAGGTAGAGTATGATGAATATAAATTATATATGGAAGAGATTTAATAATTATTAAAAAATATTTTAAGCATATCATGTACTTCATGAAAGTAGAGGATGAGTTGGAAAAGAGGCAAGATAAGGCAAGAAGACAAAGAAAAAAGAACCCACTAAGGATAAATGAGAAAGATAAGAGGGAAAAAAAGATGATATCATAAAATTATATGAGGAATAATTAGAAATAAATGATGAAGTTGGACAAGATACATTTGAGCAAGAGCTCAAATGTTCCCACTTAGAGAGCTTGATGCAGAGCATCACAAGATGACATAGAAGTTAGTATGTTTGAGAGTGTGATGATGACCATTTTTTATTTGATGTGAGTTTGAGAGGTCTTATAGGGTCACATAGGGTGTTTTGGATACTTTGAGAGTCCTGGGGTTATGTTTTTTTAGTTCATTTAGAGTTTCCTACCAAAAAGGATAATTTGAAATTTTGAAATTTGTAACTATGCCTTGGAGTGGAATTTTGGAATTATGTGCTATGTAATGTTGATTTAAGTTTATGAATATTAATAATAGATCATATGGGTTAATTTTATCTTTTTTAATGTGTATTACATGGAAATGAAAATAAACCAAGATATGTGAAAATTTAACTACCACCCTACATGGAGTTAGCTTTGTCAGGTGTTTTTCTTGCATGTTTGGCATCATAAGAGGATGGAATGCATGTAGGTGTGAAGTTTGATTAGTATTAGGTATTTATATGAGAATAAATTAAAATAATAGAGGTGGATATTCTGAAAAAATAGAATTAAATATCAAGATTTTAAATTAGATTGATTGCCTTACAAAATTATGTACATAGACTGTGTATATGTTTGAGAGAAGAGATGTTTTTGAAGAACCATTGTTGAATATCAAGGATTATTATTAATGTAAGTGAGTTTTTTTTTTTTTTAAAAATATATATATATTTTTTTAATTTCTAAATTTTATATATTGAATTCTCATGAACATTTTTGATTTAAAAAGGTGACAATATATAGTTTAACCCAAGTTGAACATTATTCTTGCACAGTCTAGAATGTCAAGTAAGGATGTATTTATGATGGTGGTTTAAGTGATTCTTGAATTTTTTTTGGATCATAAAAATAGTATCAGGTTTTTTTAGGGTAACCCATTTATAGGATAAAATTAAATTTATAAGTGCAAGAGACAAATGAAACCTTCAACATAGTCCTATTATACACACAAAATTATATAAATTTGCATATTAGAAATATTTAGTATTTATTCAAGACCAAAGAATAGTTGGGAAAGGTGATGTGAGTTTAGTATACGTCATAAATTTATTTTAAGTGTTTTAAATTGATTATAATTCAATCTAACCCATTTTTGAAGCTCTCGGCCCAACATAGGCCTATCAAAACCTAGACCTAGGGTTTATGATTTGCAACTCAATTAACTTATGTTTCCACCTATCAAAATTGATGAATATTTGGATTAATATTGTATTTTACATGATATAAAATATTTTTTTGGTTTTAAGTTGGTAAAATACCATAAATTATGATATCTATGAATACGTCTTTGAAATAGACATAAAGAGACCTAATTGATAATAAAGATGTGAGATAAGGACTTCCATTAAGAGTTATGTCCTACAACTTTAGGTGGAGCTAAAAATGGTTAAAGGGTATCCAAAAATTTATTTATTATGTCTATAAATTTTTTTGGTCAAACCTAATATATTTGTATAAAAAGAGGGCTACAAGGAACTAGACTTCAAAGAAGAAAGAGTGGTTTGTTTGAGATTTATAGACTTAATATTGAGTATTATGATTTGATGTGTATGGGAGATAAAATAGGTAAGTAAATGGACATATGATCCAAATTTTGAATAAAATAACCATATAATCATGTATTAAGCTAGTAGGCCTATGAACCTATATCAAAGAATGAACAAGCTTGAAGCAAGAATGGAGAGTGAGGTATTGAAAATTGTATGTGAGAAGATGGTGTTTATACTATGAGGAGAGAGTGTAGAGGGAGATGAAAGGTTTTATGTATCATAAAGAGAGAAGAGAAATATTAAGGAAATGAGGTTTATGAGCGTAATGAAGATAAGAGTGATCAAGGGTAACAAGAGAGGAGTAGAGTACCTGTTAGAGACAAGCAAATCATAGATGAAATAAAGGGATAAAGGAAAACATTAGAGCCATCAAAAAGATATGAGGAAAGTGTATGCATCCCCCTACATCAAGTCGTATCAACATTTCATCATAAAGTATTAAATGTATTATAACCAATAAGTGTGTGTGTGTGTGTGTGTGTGTGTGTTTATATATATATATATATATATATATATAATAAAAATATACAATAAATAATATAATGATTTTGGAAAGTGATAAATATGTAAAATTACTATATTTTTGAAAACATTAAGAAGAAATGTACTTAATTCAAATTGGGATTTTTGTTTATTGTTTTAGATACGTGAAAGTGGAAATTAGAAAAATATGGGACTATGCATGTTTGAGATTAGGTATATGATCTAAAACTCTTTCTAGACAAGTCCACTATTATGGATGACAATGCAAGATATTCTTATTCATTGATTGTTAAATTGTCCCATTTGAGTGTGACTAATAACTGAAACTAAAAATATACAAAAGAAAAATCTATGATAGTGAAAAATTAGAATCATGATATTATAATATTATTGGATAGGACCATTATAAGTGGACAACAACACATGATGCTTATGTTATTTTACAATAAACTTATCTGTGTTAGCTATGATTAAACCTTGATTATTTTACTATCTACACTTGTATTAATTAGAGATGTTGACACACTTTCAAATATATAATACCATGCATAGTACCTGCAATGTGAAATCCTAGTTTCCTACCCACAAACCAAATTTATATCAAATAGGGAGTGTCAGGTAAAAGGAATTGAGTTAGACTAATCTTAATCAATCCATGTTGAATGACCAAATGCTGATCTACATTTTTAATACTCTAAAGAGGGGCCAAACTTGAATGCATTTCTCCTACTCATGTGTATGTGTGAAAATTTTAATGCAATTATAGATTTTATTTCTCCTATTTTACTCTTTGCACAAGCATCAAAATCTTGAATCTAGCTTTGACAAATCTTTAGATAGAACATGTAAATATATTAACAGATTTTGAGAGGGAGGAAAGCTATCTTTAATTCCTAAGAGTAATCTTATATTTATATATGTTTTTATTTTGATATAAGGGAACATTAGAATGCAAAGGCTAACCAAAATAAGTCATAGTGGACAAAAATAAGATTTAAAAAAAAAGTGACCCAAAATAAGTTCCGTAAATTATGCCTAGACAAGTTCATGCTTCATGGATAAGCCCATGGGCTCGGTCCTATCTAGAAATAGCTAACTTATCTAGAAAGATAAAGGACCAAAATTAGGCATCCCCATGACAAAATGAATATAAAAATAATAAATGGATGGATGTATGAACTATAATATATAAGACCCAATTAAAATGCACCAATAGATAACTTATTCATTGTCAATAGTCTATATGTACAAAGTTACAATAAATGACATTAAAGATGTGATTGTACTAAATGTGGGTGTCTACAACACCCTTATATCCAATTTTTATCAAAATAAATTGGTGTACGCCTACATTTTTTAACCTATCAACCTTAGGGTCAGTTTATTACTTCTTTCATATTCTAGTGTCTAATTTCACATTTTAAATCTGATTTTGATATTTTTTGTGTTGTGTTATTATTGTAATATCACTAACCTATTTTATTTGATACTTTTATTTTTTAAATCTTATGCTAATTAATAAAGGTATAAATAAAACCCATACTAGGATAATTGATAGATTGAGTGATGAGACTATTTGTTTTATTTATATTCCTTGTGCTTGGTACTAGTTCTTTTGTGAAAAATAAAATGGAAATTCTTAGAGACACTTTTGTTCCTTCTAAGTTTGTTGATAATGATAATTGATAAAAATTTTAATGGTGAATAAACATATGATAAAATAATTATAAGTAAAATAATCATAATGATTTATATCAATAGAGAGTTGAAATGTTTTTCACTTTATACAATTGATAAATAATAGTCTAGATAAATTAGAAGACACAATGCTTACAGTAAAACAATAACAAAAGAAAAGTTTGGGTAAGGAATATACCCCTAATAATTTACATGATACAAATGATCAATTAAATTTTTCTAATCCAACTACCAGAGGATCTCCTTCTACATCAAGTGGTGAGGCTAGTGATCCTACTAATATGTTTATTCCTTCACCTACTACTTCTTATGTTATAATTCATATTTTACACAACCTAGTAATTTGTTTCATTTTTTTTTAAGGGTAAAAGTTGGGTTTTTAAAAGGGAAAAAACCATTTTATAAATTAAAATAATCTCTTATGGCTAAAAATACAAAGTACACCAAAACTAATAACATAAGATAAGAATATATGAAAATTGATGAAAATTGAATAACCAACAATAAACTTGTAATTAACCAAGAACACCACTAGAACTGATAGGAATATTAATCCTCTTGTAAATATATTAAGACTAGAAATTATTCTCTCCAAGGGAGTGTCTACTAATAGAAAACCTATTATTTTTCAATTTATCTACTACAAATATCTTTGAGGTTTGGTCTGCCCTCTTTATATTCACTCCCAATTTTTTTGATCTTTTATAACTCCTGGTTTGTCTTATATTAAATTTAGGAATTCAAGCCGAAGACCTTTTTCCATTGTATTGGATTTGAGATAATGAATATGAGACCACATATTCATTTTCCCTAGAGACACCTTACTCTATAACTATATTTCTTTTAGATTCTTCTGGGCCTAGAATATTAAGATTTTCCATGTTCTTATTATCCAAGCTAGAGACAAAAAAATGAGGAGATTGAGGCCCAAATCTAGTCTTACATTTTATTCTTATTTTTCCTTATTCCACATCATACTTCCCTATTTATTCCTTCCATTATTATTTATATTGAATTTTAAATAAAAATCTTTTAAATATCTTATATTTATTAGTAGTTGCTAATTCTGATGTTTGGTTCACTATGAACAAACTTAACTTAATTTATCCTTCTTTCATAATGGTTTTTTTATTCTTTTTTTGACCAAGTGAGGATGAGGAACTGTGATCTTCCTTTAATATTTATACTTCATTGGTACTTTAATTTTGATGCTTGGTTTGAGAATTGAAGAAGTCCTCTTTCCTCATCCAAATTCATTTTCCTTACCTTTTTTGAAGGACAGGATTTAAAATTGTGACCTCATCTTTGATAATAAAAGTAAAACAAAGGCATCCTCTCATATTTAATCACTTAAAATTAGTATCTAAACTTTAATGTGAGTTTAAAATATGATGGTAATTCCTTGTCTAGATACAAATTTACATAGAACCTTTCAAAGACCATTCTTTTCCTTGATTTGGTGATTGGATTGAGAGAAATAAACTGAAGAAAAGATTTATAAATTACTATAATCAACTCTTCTTTCAAATATTCCAAAGGGATCCTTGATAATCTAACTTAAATAAGAATTTTATTAAAATTTTGTTTTTCTGTGTTAAAACTAGGTTTTTATTTATTTAAAAACAAATTGAAATTTTTTAAAGATTATGTCCTCTATATAGGGTATTGGATTAGTCCTATTGATTGGAAAATAAAATAATCAATAATACTTTTACCAAATAAAATATTTTAAAATGGCCTTTAAGTATCCATTTCCTATTTTTATAGTGTCATAAGCTATAAATATTGGGTTTCTTCCCCAAAAAAAATCCAACTAGAGCATTTGAAATATTGAAATGCATCCATTCTAAAAAATCCCCCTTCCTCTTTCATTGGATTCAAGATATAAGGCAAAAAAGGACATTTATATGGTCTTTTTCTATCCACTATGTTGGCCCATGATGACTCTCAATGAGGCCCTTTATATCCCATTCTTATGTGATCCACCTCTACTTTAAGACTAGAGAAATTTCACATCCCCTAACTAGTGTTAAATATTACTCACCCTTTATTCATTTCAAAATTCTCTTGCACTCCCTCTCTTCATAGTCATTTTTTTAAATTTGATGTATTTCCTCCTATTGTTACTAGGATTTCCATGATATGTCTATTGATCATGGTATTTGAAAAAATAGTATACAATCTATTCTTAAACATGTTTTGGCTCATACCCATGATACTACATCATAAGTTACATTTATTCAAAAATAAAAGAATAATCTCAAAGATCTAAAATACCTATATCCATGTGGTAACTTTTCATGAGATATCCCACAAATCGTTAGATCATGAAGTTTATGTATATCACTTGTATACCTATTTCATTGTGCCTATTTTTTAAGTATATAATGGTAATAATGATCCTTCACATCATATTTGATCCTTTTATGCCTCATAATTTGGTTTTGTACATGATGATATATTGGTGATCAAGATATTTCCTATAAGTCTCAAGGACTATGCCTTGAATTTGTTATTTACCATTGGGCTCTATGTGGTATTTCAATGATTTGGTCAATATATTTTTAGCTCACTTTTCTATATAAATTATCCAAAAGGTCATATTTCACATCTTTTCCAAATTAAATAAGGACCTAATGATAATTATAGTATGTGTTTAAAATGAAAACTATGTTGATAAAATTATTTAACCAATTACCTAACAAGTTAAAAAGTATTTTTCAAATATATTACTTCAACTTATCAAAGATAAAGTCATGTTCAACATGTATAAATATTTTGATGAGATTTTTATATATTATTCAACTATGATATCAAACATATAGAGGCCAACATGCTTAAATATAGGTCTAATGCCCCTACATCAAGTAACTTCAAATATCAAGTGAAATAAAAAATCAAGGCTAAGCCTAATGATACTCCTACTTTTTAAGTTAATAGTGTGTCCAAAAATGTAGTAAACAGGGTAGTTCAACCTCTTGACAAGAGTTTCCTTCCTTCTAGAGAGTATAAACTATTTTCAAGGCTATTTAAGAATCCTCACCAAGTGCTTAAACTATTTATTAAATGTCAAATGACATTTTTACCTCCATATTATGTTCATACAAATCTAAATGTGAAAGAGGTATATTGATATTGCACTTACTATATTTTTAACTAGACAAGATATGGAGGAGAGATGTACTTAACTAATTTATTATTACTATTTCTCATTGCATTCATCAAACTCCTCTAAAATTTTATGTTTATACTCTAAAACTTCTAAAATTAGGAAAAAGTAACTAAAACCCTATGCAAACACTTATATCAAAGTGTACACCCATGTGATGACTATTACTATCTATGCTTTGTTGATATTATCTTAATTGATTGCATAAGTTAGTGTTGCTTCAAAATTTTGTGTTCTCTCTTGTAGTTTACTTTTTTATATTGTCTTGCCTTTGATCCTTTGTGATGATACCAACTTTGCCTCCCCTTAATTTTAATACATAATTTCACTTTTTTCATAAGAATACCATTGAAAAATAGGTTATAATGTTGTGTTGGAAAGTCCCAAAAACTCATCTCTAAGTGATGAGCATTTCTACTGGTGCAATACTCTAAATAGTGCTCAAACTGCATATGTTTATCCCACTTAGGTGTGTGTGTGTGTGTACAATAATGATATAATACATTATAATGTTTAGATTTAAACACTTGACACCATGCAAAGTTTACCTACATTTGTATTCATGGCTCTAGGTATGCTCCTTTGAGAGTTTTTCAAAGGTGTATGCCTTTGTTATAATGTCTCAAGAGAATGCCAATTTATTTCTCAATAATATTGTCAAATATAATACAAATGACCAAGTGATGATATCCTTAGATTCAATTTTTATTTATAGATGACTTCTTGATATTTATATATGAGATCGACCCATGAAATGAGTCTAGGATAACCTAATTGGTATGTCTAAATTTTAAAAAATGACTATTGGGTGTTCCTCAACAATACCAATAGAGAAAAAGACTTACAATAAACTATAACTATGTAATTATTTTGGAGTGAAAATAGTGATCTAACATATGAAGATAGTTTTTTTAGGATTATATAAGGTTCTATGATTAGGGTCATCATGAATACATGCATTGGTAAATTGGGTTATCCAAGACAATATGTGGGTAGACAGACAGGGGAAAGTGTGCATGACAGCCAATGTGTACAAAGTGCAAGTATGCTAAATTTTTCTAAATTTCATGTTACCAAGTGTATTATACCAACTTCATGTGTCTACCAAAATGGCCATTTTAGTCTTGTATTGAAAATAATATGTTAAGACTATAAAATAAAAAAATTGGTGACTGTAATTATTCATATTTGATGTTAATAAGTATGCCCCAAACATCCCATTTAATACATACAAAACCTAAAAGGAAACATGTATATATCAATGTCCAATCATGATTTAAAAAAATATGAAATAATCTATATCATTGAATTAGAAATTGAAAAATCAAGGGATGAATAAATTGGAGGGAATGAAAACAAGAGTTCCATTTATTTAACTCATATAGAGAATGTAAGGGGTGATTAATCCCTAAAGAAATGCAAAAAATGAAACCATCTGTTGAGGAGTATTATTTCCCTCAACCATCATTGGAGATAAAGAAGTGATAGAAGTTGAGTGTCATAGAGAAATCAACTACACTACTTAAATATCATCATAACTCTTTTGTGGAATCCCAAAATAGGTTTTTATGTAAAGGTAGAGACCTAAAATAATTTATTATGTTAATTAAAACTTTGATTTAAGGCTCTAAATGGATTCTAGATCCAAAGTGTTTATGTACTACCATCATCACTCAATATTTAAAATATAAAACCATACTATTTATCTTTCATGTCATGAATGTCCAAGAAAAAATCACTATATTCCCCCTTTTGATGTGAAAGATGAATCCTGTGAATCAATCATCTCAAAATAAAGATTTATTTGAACCATGTGCTATATAAAAATGTAATCATGTAAATTATATATATATATATATATATATATATATATATATATATATATATATATATATATATATAACATATGTCATATAAATATTTGATCATTCAATTATTTATGAAACATTTAATCTAAGTTAATGGGCATGTAAGTATCATGTCAAGAATATATACAAATGAGGCATAGTGGTAAACATCATACTAGATGCATGATATAAATCATGGCATTACAACACAATAAAAATATGCATGATGAAATTCATAGAACCAAGTTATAAAATAGTCATATATTATCTAAAAACACAACATACACACATAACACCATGATCATGAAGCACACAAACACTTAAGACCTGGCTTAACTTAAAATTGAATCTAACCCAACATGAACAACATGGCCATGATAATGACTAGAGGATAATATGAAATAATTGATGTATGACAAAACAAGACACAATCCATGCACTAATAAAACACATAATATATCATAGATCAATGGTCATAAAATGTAATAATTATCAACATCAAATGCAAAAATCAATGTTAGTTTCCATAATCAGCCAATGTTATCATCCAATATATAAAATCACAATATCTATAGGAAATAATAACCTATAAAGTATACATAAGATAAATTACTATGTATAGTATACTATAATTAATTGATCAATATATAAATATATAACATGATAAGTGTGTAAATATACCCCTAGTCTAGGAATTTCCTAAATGTAGAAAGGTAACCCTTGGGTGTAATGAATGTCACACATGTATGTCCATGTATTATATGTGACCTATATGTCTTGCATACCACTTTTATATACCACGAAATCCATATGCATATAAAATAGATATGTAACACCATATTTATAACAAGTAACATCAATCAGTCATGTATACTATAAAATCATGTCATGCATAGGTCCTACTTTTGATTTTTTTTTAATTTTTTTTATATTTTTTAATTTTTTAGAACATGTTCATAACAACTAATTATTACATCACTATGATTCCCATGTTTAAGTCCTAGATTAGTTGGTGTGAATTTCACATGCCTTGGGTTTAATATTAACATATATATTATTATTTGAATTAGAGAATTGATCATACATTATAAAATATCCATCATCATCATCATCATAGTCAACATGATCATGTGTAAATCATGTATATGTAATTGTCATATTATCTTATGAAATTAATTCTATACTAGGATAATGTGTTGGTGTTCACTATGGAAAACACACAAAATATTGTATACTTATCTTATGATGTGATAGACTAGGTAACATATACATAACTTAAGTAGATCGTTGTGCTGTAATGGATGTTGGAGAAATATTCATCAAGGAAAATAAATTAATTTCCCCCTTATACAAATGCCCTATTCTAATTTTTTCTTGGATATAATTTTTAGTCTATTTGGAAGATACTAAAATAATACTACAATTCATTGGTCTATAATGTATTTTGAAGATTAGCGGTTTCAATTGTGTGGATGTATTGAAATCAAAAGAAAGATCTTGGGTCTCTATCTCAAGATGGATTCCTAGTGGTTTAAAGGTTTCTGCACTATTTCAAGAAATTACTAGTTTGTAAAAGGTCTATCCTTCAAAACTTAAGATTTGAATGGTTTTCATGGATTGTTTAGCTAGTGAAAACATGGTAAAGGCCTAACATTTGGGTTTCCTTTTCCAAGGTTATATTAAAGGTATCATGAAGCTAGACCAATCTTTAAATTCCTTTGAGGGAAGATTCCCTTTGCTCCAAATTTATCTCAAGTTTGTTTCAATTTTGTTTCACCATGGTTTATAGATATTTAAACCTACCTTTAATTAACATCATTTTGATGAGGTTGGTTTATGCTTTACCAAAAGGGTCCTTAGGGATGTACCTATATATACTTTTTGATCATATATCTGTATTGGCCTTCAATCATTTGTTGTCTATTTTCTACCCTACAACTAATTCACTGAAGTTGTTTCATTGGATTGGTTTCATTGGATCTTTTATTGATTATTTGTTGATGCTTCAACTATTTCTATTGGAAGAGATTATTCATGGTTACACACACACACACACACACACACACACACACACACACACACACACACACACACACACACACACACACACACACATACATATATATATACATACATATATATATATATACATACATATATATATATACATATATACATACATATATATATATACATATATACATACATATATATACATATATACATACATATATATATATATATATATATACATACATATATATATATATATGTATGTATGTGTATATATATATATACATATATATATATAGGGCTTGGATTAGATTCTTCAATATGTAAAGTTTCACTATTCACAGCATAATCTCCTAATTCAGCAAGAGTGCATGTCTCAGAGGTACCTGGTAAACTAGCTGCAGGCTGATCCAGAGCTTCCATAGTTCCGCTTATTGTCAATACTTAATCGGATCCACGAATGCCTATTCGTCGGCTTGATGGGACCACGCCACTTCCCTATCTTTAGCGTAGTACTGAATGCGATACCAGACCAAATAGACAGACAAGTTAACCAGACAAATGAGATAGTGCTTGATTTAAAACAGAGGAAACATTCATGACTTATAAATTTTCATTCATAGCTAAACAAATTGTATGCATGGCTCATGGCTCTGATACCATTAGAAACAGGATCTTCACAAACTTCGCACTTTCTTAATAATATTTAAAACAAAAGCTTAATAGCTTACAAATTCAGACTTCACGATATAAGACTAGCTTAACAAACTTAAAAACTTAGACAGACACTAAGCTTCAACTCTAGACTTTATTTCTAGATATACACTAGGCTTTAAATCCGAATGCCTATTTTTTGATGCCTATAACTCATATGAGCTGTCCTTTATATATAATTTGAGAAGAGAGATCGATGGTTACAACAAAGCGGTGGCATCTACGGCTGAAACACAAGATGCGATTAACATGTGGGTTATAGGGCCCACTACGCACCGACTCACTGAAAGCAAACCTAAAGCAAAGCTACAGTGACATAAAGTAATGTCGACACGGCCAAAATAATACCGCCTTTGATAGTGGTGAGGTCCACGAATATTTAAAAGAGAGATATAGTGCTCTCCACTCACTATCACGGACAGACCCCGTGATTAGTCATCATCATTAAACTCATGGGATCCAGCTGGTGAATAGACAGCATCATCATCATCTGGATCTGGAGTCATTTCATCATCTGATGGATGATCCATATACATCGTCAACGGAATCCTACACAATCGTCCATCAGGAGTTGTTGGGAAAAGAGCCTTATGAGAAATTGTCATTGTCCACCATAGTGATCCAACTAGTCTACCAACTTCAATTTGAGCATGTCGATTATACTGCTTATTCTAGACCAACCGCAACTCAAAGGTTATATCAAAAGGAATACGTAAAGCAATGAAAATATTCCTTATCATGTCAGGGGCGACATTGACAAAATATGTATTAGAGGCTACCCTTGGCATAGCATAATCTAGGAATTCAAACATATAATCACTCATATCTCCTGAATTCCAATAGTTTTCATTGGCCGGATTAAAGGAAGGCCAAAAAGTAGACCAAGTAAAATGAAACCTAGTTCTTTTCTTGTAAAGAATTTTGATCAAGGGATTATTCTTACCAAGTAGTTCAGGGTTATTGCCTGGTTTAGTCAACAGAATAGTATGAGTAGTATGCTTATCATCAATGGCTACATAATGAGATGTCCATGCAATATTATGACAATTTACATAATCAGCATCTGCATAAGATTGAGCTGTTAGTCTATTCAACTCTTTTTCCAGTTGATTTTGAACAGAAGGCCTAGAACGCCAAAGGTGTTCATGAAACTCATCACGGACTTTTGTAGTAACTACCATGATCTTTTTATCAGAATAAAATTCTCTAGTGAGAAAATCAGCTAAAGAATTTTTCTTTCCTTGAATATGTTCAACTGAAAAATCAAAGTCAGAAAGATAGGTTGCCCACCATATCAATCTGCTAATAGACCCTTTCTTTAAATTATCTGTTGAATTAAGTATGCTCATAAAATTTTTAAGATCAGATTTGACAAGGAATTTTTTTGATCTCACAAAGAATATAAAAGCTTGAATAGCTTTGATTACTGCAAGTATCTCTTTGTGAGTAGAATGATAGTTGATCTGAGCCTTTTTGAAAGTACCTGAAGCATATCTGCAAGGCTTTTCTGAACCATCTTCATCTCTTTCTTTCAACACTGCTCCCCAATATTGATCAGAAGCATCTGTTTCAATAATTTTTAGACCTTGACCTGGAAGCTGCAAATGAGGCAAATCAAAACATTTCAATTTAATCCTTTTAACAACATCAGTCATTTCTTGATTCCATGGAGGTGGAGATTTTGACAATCTTTTATTTAATAATAATCTATCCTGAGCAATCTGAAAGTAATGCCCGGCTATATAATTTACACAACCAAGAAATCGCTGCAACATAGTTTTATCAGTAATCTCATCAGGGAAATTCTATATATTTTGTAGGGCATGTGGTTGAACTGACACTTCACCTAAATTAATGGTTATGCCAAGAAAATCAATTTCTGTTTTGAAGGTAACCATTTTTCTTTCTGATAATACCAAACCATTGTCAAACACGACTTGATAAAACTGATTCAGATGTTTTAAATGATCTGCAAGATTTTTGCTGAAAACCAAAATATCATCTATGTAAACAATTATGAATTTACTATATGGAGAAAAGATCTCATTCATCATTTTCTGGAAGATGCTAGGGGCAGTCTTTAATCCAAATGGAAGAACATTCCATTCATACTGACCAAAAGGTGTAATGAATGCAGTCTTATATCTATTTGCCTCATGAACCTGAATCTGCAAGAAACCTGACTTCAAATCAAATTTACTGTAAACTTTACTCCCAGTTAATCTATTCAAGATCTCATCCTTAGAAGGAATAGGATGTTGGACAGGAATTACATATTTATTCAAGGGAATGTAAATAATCACTAATCTCTTCTTTCCCCTTACTTGTTCACTCCTTTTATTGACATAAAAGGCTTCATAACCCCATGGACTGTGAGAATCTCAAATCAGACCTTGGGATTTTAATTCCTGTATTTCCTTAAAACATTCTTCTCTAAGGGATGGAGACATACCAGAATGATATGCTTTGAATTTTGGCTCTACTGGCTTTCCATTCTGATCTGTGATAAACTTTAGATCAATTTTACACACATGAACTTTTCTATGCTGAAAATCTAAAGGATTTTCAGAACAACAATCCTTAATAATCTTTACAATCACAGGATCTATTTCTGCTTGAAAAAAGTTAATCTTCTGATGGATCTAGTTAGTATCAATAGCCTTTTTGGTTTTGGCTTTATGAGGAACCTTACATTCATATCTTTCTTTTTTATACAAAGAATATTTATCTGCTAAAACAACTTCATGCTGTTGGATAGTAATAGGATAAAAACATGACAAATTATCAGATCCAAGCCTGAGGTCAAACATAGGCATTTCATGGTGTATAACCTTGAGATGAAATACCATATTATTGAACACAACAGGAATATGAGTAGAAAATTCTGAAATAACAGTTTTAGCATTGAATGTAAGTCTAACAAAATTAGAGATCCATTTATCTTCTGGAAAAGCATGATACCTTACTAGAGAGGCATCAACACTTGTATCAAGTAGTGCATCTAAACTGTAAGGTTTTAACCCTGGAAACTTTATCTATAATTCACATACAAGATTAGTAGCAATATGAACTGAAATCTGATTTATATGATTATTACTACTATCCATCATATGAGTAGCTTCTAGTTGTTCAGCTACTTGGGATAACTTAGCTTCAAACTGAGCTTCTTCTTCATCATCTTTAGCTTCTTCTCTCATTAAGTCTTCTAATTCGGTTTGAGCCTTTTTAAGAAAAGTTTGGAGAGTAGCAATGCATTTTGTACGCCATTGTCTTCTCTCAGCATTAGCAGGATTAGCAAATAGATTTGTTTCTATTTCTTTTCCTTTTAGACTCTGTTTATCAAACTGCTGCTGAAGCATATTATTTTATAGCTGTATTTGTTTTAGCTGACTCATATACTTTTTCTCAATTTGCATAATCTGTTGTTTTAAAAACATTTTCTTAGAAAACATATATACAGGCAAACTATCATATCTATCTTTTAGTGACTGTAACTGCTGAGACAAACTCAAACTATCTGAAAACTGACTTGACTGCATATTAATCTGAAAACCAATTTTTGAATCAAAATTTGATGATTTTGTATCAGAATTGTATTCTTCTTGAACCATATTAATGTCAAATTCATTTTCAGATTCATATTCAATGTCTGACTCAAACTCAGCACTATTTTTTGTAATATATACATAATCATCTTCATTGATTTGATGACTTTCAAAGAAATTAACTTTCTTAGATTTATCTATTTTCTGTGGGCATTTATTAGCATAGTGATTCCCTTGGCAAAGGAAACACTTGATAGGCTTCTTTTGATACCCATACTTTCTTTTTCTAAAAATCTTTTTCTTCTAGAATGGTTTTCTTGATCTTTCGTTAAACCAATATTTGTTTTGTTTTGATTTTCTATACCTTGGAGGACTACAAGCACATTTATCTAATTGCTTTTTCTTTCTAGATTTACTATACTGATATACATCTGTACATACAAATCTATCATCAATAGAATTACAAAACTTCACACCAAGCTTTTTATGGAATCTCATAGTTTCTTTATGAGTTCGTCTTTCATCACACAGCTTTTGATTAACTCTATTGATATACTGATTTATCCTACCAAAAGAAAAAGTAGAATACTGATCTACCATAACAGCTTTATATTTATCTAAAAAATACTGAGGAAATGACTCAACATATCGGACCTTGAAAGCAGGATTGAACATTTCTCTAGAAGCATAGAGGAGATTCTCCATATAACACATATATTATTTTAACCTACTCATATCACACAACTGAGCACACAGGAATTAATATCTATTAGTTTCTCTCTCATCATCAATAGTACCCACAAATTCAGCATATATTGCTTGGCATAAACAAGGAACAGGTTCAGCATGATTAATAATATTGGTCTTATATGTAGGATTACCAGCATCCCACCAGTCTTTAATATTCCCAATAAAACCATTAACTAATTGTTGTGCAACTATTTTAGGTTCTCTTTTAAGACCAAACATCTGAACACTAGCCCATGCCAACATGGCTTAACACATTTCTTTTCTTCTAGAAGGAGATTCACAATTGAATTTCCAAAAGAAAGGTTGCAAACCAAGAGTTCTGATTTGTCCATCCAATGGAGGTTTTGATGAGGATTCTCTATCTGAGAAATAACTATACTTCTCAGGATCATCTATTCTAGCCATACCAATTTTAAAAGCTTTATGAATTTCTAACTAAGGGGCTTTCATACTAAGAGGCTTTATAATACTAGAAGATGAACTTTCTTCCTTTTCTATCTTCTCTAACTGATCCAAGAATTCCAGCAGTAGGAGGTGACCATCCTATTGACTGTATTTCTTTAGTAGAACTACTGGGTAGAGAACTTGGCAAGAGAGTTAATTGTTCTTGTTGAGAAGATACCTCTTTAGTTAAGACTTCTATATTATCTGACACAGAAACTAAAGAAGTTTCAATAGAAGAAATTTCAGATCTAATTTCAACTTGACTATGAGCAATATCTGCATTACCAATTAACACTGTATCCAACTTCTTTTCTGCCTCTATTTGTTTCTGTATAATATTAGAAGCTTCTTTATCAATCTTTGATGTAATCTGATTTGCATAAACTCCAGCATTTGAATCAATGATTTTCAAAGCTTTAACAACATCACCTTTCTGATAAGCATCTATGCTTTTTAGCATGACAGAAATCTGATCTAAGCTTTCTTGAATCTTATTCACCTTAGAATTCAGACACTTAGTAGCAACATTATTCCAATTCATAAGTCTGACTTTTGTTGTTTGATCTATGCTTCTATTTGTATTTCTGACATAATACATTTGTGCACAGGTTTTACCATTAAGTGAATACTAATTAAAATCAGCAGGCTTTGGAAATCCTTTCTCTGTATATGACTCATCATCCTGAGGAGTCTTCCAAACATGACCTTCTTCTTCTCCAGACATAGAAGAGGATTCCATATATACTTTCCTTTTGTAAGACAAGAGCTCTTTATTTTTAGCAAAGAGTTTATGTAACTCTCTATCTCATGAAGCCATACAAATATTAGCATGACTTTGCTTTTTCAAGATCTGCTTACAGTCTGGACAATAGAATGAATCAATCTATGGATCATGTATCTTTTGTGCATGAAGACACTCCTTGGGAAAGGATAGAGAGGAGGAATTCACTTTGCTGGTGCTAGATGGATTCTCAAAACTAATAACAGTTTTATCTTTTGTTTCATGTACAGAGGTTGCTCTGGCTATAGATCTTCGGGCTAGCTGGATAAAGTCAATATCAACTAACCATTTTTTGGGGAATTGAATAGTAGACCAATCCACAGCTTCAGTTTGTATGACTTGACTTTGAGGACTAGCTTGACACACCACGCTTTTGCCAGGAGCAGGCGTATACTTAATAGCAGGGGCTAAAGTATTGGTTAGATGATAGAGAATTTGATATTGAACAGCTAAGGGACAAGATCCAGCAATCATGTAAAGACCAGAGATTTGCAGAAAGAGTTTAAATATTTTATTTAGATTTAATTCTGAATGAATAGCAAGAGGATAATTCTGATAGACTGTCGTAAAGACAAGGCCATTATGTAAACCTATTTGAAGGGTGGCTTGCAGACAAGTAGAAAAATACATATGATGATTATCTAACAAACAAGCTAGACAACTAACATTAAGACCTTTACGGAAAAGAGGATGAATACCTATGGAGATAGCACCTATATGTAAAAACTTATATATTTTTTGGGCTTTAAGTGTGGCAATAGCTTTCTCATCTAGAATTTCTAAGAAATATTTGTCTTGAGCATTGTTCTGAATTTGTAATGTATTTTCAACAGTTTTAAAAGTCATTCTGGCTAAAAGATTAAAAGAGGGTAACTTCACATAAACATCAACAGGTTTAAGCTTTGGCAATATCCATTCAGGGCTTGGATTAGATTCTTCAATATCTAAAGTTTCACTATTCACAGCATAATCTCCTAATTCAGCAAGAGTGCATGTCTCAGAGGTACCTGGTAAACTAGCTGCAGGCTGATCCAGAGCTTCCATAGTTCCGCTTATTGTCAGTACTTAATCAGATCCACAAATGCCTATCCATCAGCTTGATGGGACCATGCCACTTCCCTATCTTCAGCGTAGTATTGAACGTGATACCAGACCAAATAGATAGACAAGTTAACCAAACAAATGAGACAGTGCTTTATTTAAAACAGAGGAGATGTTCATGACTTAGAAACTTTCATTCATAGCTCAAAAGAATTTATGCATGGCTTTGATACGATTAGAAACATGATCTTCACAAACTTTGCACTTTCTTATTGATATTGCTAAAAAAAGCTTAACAGCTTACAAATTTAGACTTCAAGATACAAGACTAGCTTAACAAACTTAAAAACTTAGACAGACACTAAGCTTCAACTCTAGAATTTATTTCTAGATATACACTAGGCTTCAAATCTGGATGCCTATTTTTCGATGCCTATAACTCTTACGAGCTCTCCTTTATATAGAATTTTAGAAGAGAGATCGATGGTTAAAACAAAGCGGTGGCATCAATGACTGAAACACAAGATGTGATTAACATGTGGGTTATAGGGCCCACTACGCATTGACTCACCGAAAGCAAACTAAAGCAAGGCAACAGTAACATAAAGTAATGTCGACACGGCTGACAGAATATAGCCTTTGATAGTGGTGAGGTCCAAGAATATTTAAAAGAGAGATATACTGCTCTCCTCTCACTATCATGGACAGACCCCGTGATTAGTCATCATCATTAAACTCATGGGATTCAGTTGGCGAATAAACAACATCATCATCATCTGGATCTAGAATCGTATCATTATCTGATTGATGGTCCATATACATCGTGGAAGGAATTATGCATAGTCTTCCATCAGGAGTTGTTGGGAAAAGAGCCTTATGAGAAATTGTCATTGTCCACCATAGTGATGCAACTGGTCTACCAACTTCAATTTGAGCATGTCAATTATACTGCTTATTCTGGACCAACTACAACTCAAAGGTTATATCAAAAGGAATATGTAAAGCAATGAAAATATTCCTTATCATGTCAGGGGCGACATTGAAAAAATATGTATTAGAGGCTACCCTTGGCATAGCATAATCCAGGAATTCAAACATATAATCACTCATATCTCTTGAATTCCAATAGTTTTTAGTGGCCGGATTAAAGGAAGGCCGAAAAGTAGACCAAGTAAAATGAAACTTGGTTCTTTTCCTGTAAAGCATTCTGATCAAGGGATTATTCTTACCAAGCAGTTTAGGGCTATGGCCTGGTTTAGTCAACAGAATAGTATGAGCAGTATGCTTATCATCAATGGCTGCATAATGAGATGTCCATGCAATATTATGACAATTTACATAATCAGCATCTGCATAAGATTGAGCTGTTAGTCTATTCAACTCATTTTCCAGTTGATTTTGAATAGAAGGCCTAGAATGCCAAAGGTGTTCATGAAACTCATCA
The DNA here is from genome assembly GCA_037957365.1 of Torreya grandis. Lineage (NCBI taxonomy): Eukaryota > Viridiplantae > Streptophyta > Pinopsida > Cupressales > Taxaceae > Torreya > Torreya grandis. The sequence continues at coordinate 532,554 of JARHVA010007184.1, forward strand.
CGAACTTCTGTAGTAACTACCATGATCTTTTTATCAGAATAAAATTCTCTAGTGAGAAAATCAGCTAAAGAATTCTTTTTCCCTTGAATGTGTTCAACTGAAAAATCAAAATCAGAGAGATAGGTTGCCCACCATATCAATCTGATAACAAACCCTTTCTTCAAATTATCTGTTGAGTTTAGTATACTCATAAAAATTTTAAGATCAGATCTGACAAGGAATTTTTCTGATCTCACAAAGAACATAAAAGCTTGAATAGCTTTGATTACTGCAAGTATCTCTTTGTGAGTAGAATGATAGTTGATCTGAGCCTTTTTGAAAGTACTTGAAGCATATCTGCAAGGCTTTTCTGAACCATCTTCAAATCTTTCTTTCAACACTGCTCACCAATATTGATCAGAAGCATCTGTTTCAATAATCTTTAGACCTTGACCTGGAAGCTGCAAAGGAGGCAAAGCAGAACATTTCAATTTAATCCTTTTAATAGCATCAGCCATTTCTTGATTCCACGGAGGTGGAGATTTAGACAATCTTTTATTTAACAATAATCTATCCTGAGTAATTTGAAAATAATGCCTGACTATATAATTTACACAACCAAGAAATCTCTGCAACATGGTTTTATCAGTGATCTCATCAGGGAAATTCTGTATATTCTGTAGGACATGTGGCTGAACTGACACTTCTCCTGACTTAATGGTTATGCCTAGGAAATCAATTTTTGACTTGAAGGTAACCATTTTCTTTTCTGACAATGCCAAACCATTGTCAAACACGACCTGATAAAACTGATTCAGATGTTTTGAATGATCTGCAAGATTTCTGCTGAACACAAGAATATCATCAATATATACAATTATGAATTTACTATATGGAGCAAAGATTTCATTCATCATTTTCTTGAAGATACTAGGAGCAGTCTTTAATCCAAATGGAAGGACATTCCACTCATACTGACCAAAAGGTGTAATGAATGCAGTCTTATATCTATCTGCCTCATGAACTTGAATCTGCCAAAAACCTGACTTCAAATCAAATTTACTGTAAACTTTACTCCCAGTTAATATATTCAAGATCTCATCCTTAGAAGGAATAGGATGTTGTATAGGAATTACATACTTATTCAAGGGAATGTAATTAATCACTAATCTCTTCTTTCCCCTTACTTGTTCACTCCTTTTATTGACATAAAAGGCTTCACAACCCCATGGACTGTGAGAATCACAAATCAGACCTTGAGCTTTTAATTCTTATATTTATTTAAAACATTCTTCTCTAAGGGATGGAGACATACCAAAATGATGTGCTTTGAATTTTGGCTCTACTGGCTTTCCATTCTGATCTGTAATTAGCTTTAAATCAATTTTACAAACGTGAACTTTCCTATGCTGAAAAGCTAAAGGATTTTCAGAGCAACAATCCTTTATTATCTTTGTAAGCACAGGATTTATCTCTGCTTGATAGAAGTTAATATTTTGATGGATCCAATTTGTATCAACAGCCTTTTTGGTTTTGGCTTTATGAGGAACCTTACATTCATATCTTTCTTTTTTATACAAAGAATATTTTTTTGCTAATACTACTTCATGCTGCTGGATAGTAATAGGATAAAAACATGACAAATTATCAGATCCAAGCATGAGGTCGAACATAGGCATTTCATGGTGTATAACCTTGAGATGAAATACCGTATTCCTAAACACAATAGGAATATGAGCTGAGAATTCTGAAATAATAGTTTTAGCATTGAATGTAAGTTTGACAAAATCAGGGATCCATTTATCTTTTGGAATAGCATGATACTTGGCTAGAGAGGCATCTGCACCTATATCAAGTAGTGCATCTAAACTGTAAGGTTTAAACCCTGGAAACTTTATCTGTAATTCACATACAGGATTAGTAGCAATATGAACTGAAATCTGATTTATATGATTACTACTATCCATCATATGAGTAGCTTTTACTTGTTTAGCTACTTGAGCTAACTCAGCTTCAAACTGAGCTTCTTCTACATCATCTTCAGCTTCTTCTCTCATTAAAGCTTCTAATTCTATTTGTGCTGTTTTAAGAAAGATTTGGAGAGTAACAATGCATTTTGTATGCCATTGTCTTCTTTCAGCATTAGTAGGATTAGCAAATAGATTGGTTTCTATTTATTTTCCTTTCAGACTTTGTTTACCAAACTGATGCTGAAGCATATTCTTTTGTAGCTGTATTTGTTCTAGCTGACTCATATTCTTTTTCTCAGTTTGCATAATCTGTTGTTCTAAAAACATTTTCTCAGAAAACATATATAAAGGCAAACTGTCATATCTATCTTTTAAACACTGTAACTGCTGAGACAAATTTAAACTATCTAAAAATTGACTTGACTGCATATTAATTTAAAAACTAATTTCTGAATCAAAATCTGATGATTTTGTATCAGAACTGTATTCTTCTTGAACCATATTAATGTCAAATTCATTTTCAGATTCATATTCAATGTCTGACTCAAACTCAGCACTATTTTTTGTGATATATACATAATCATCTTCATTGATTTGATGACTTTCTAAGAAATTAACTTTCTTAGATTTATTTGTTTTCTATGGGCATTTATTAGCATAGTGATTCCCTTGGCAAAGGAAACACTTGACAGGCTTCTTTTGATCCCCATACTTTCTTTTTCTAAAATTTTTTTCTTCTGGAATGGTTTTCTTGATCTTTCTTTAAACCAATATTTCTTTTGTTTTGATTTTCTGTACCTTGGAGGACTACAAGCACATTTATCTAATTGCTTTTTCTTTCTGGATTTACTATACTGATATACATCTGTACATCCAAATCTATCATCAATAGAATTACAAAACTTCACACCAAGCTGTTTATGGAATCTCATAGTTTCTTTATGAGTTCGTCTTTTATCACACAGCTTTTGATTAACTCTATTGATATACTAATTTATCCTACCAAAATAAAAAGTAGAATACTGATCTCCCATAGCAGCTTTATATTTATCTGAAAAATACTGAGAAAATGACTCAACATATCGGACCTTGAAAGCAGGATTGAACATTTCTCCAGAAGCATAGAGGAGATTCTCCATATAACACATATATTCTTTTAACCTACTCATATCACATAACTGAGCACGCAGGAATTTAGATCTATTAGTTCTCTCTCATCATTAATAGTACCCACAAATTTAGCATATATTGCTTGGCATAAACAAGGAACAGGTTCAACATGATTAATAATATTGGTCTTATATGTACGATTACCAACATCCCACCAGTCTTTAATATTCCCAATAAAACCATTAACTAATTGTTGTGCAACTATTTTGGGATCTCTCTTAAGACCAAACATCTGAACACTAGCCCATGCCAACATGGATTGACACATTTCTTTTCTTCTAGAAGGAGATTCACAATTGAATTTCCAAAAGAAAGGTTGCAAACCAAGAGTTCTGATTTATGCATCCAATGGAGGTTTTGATGAGGATTCTCCGTCTGAGAAATAACTATACTTCTTAGGATCATCTATTCTAGCCATACCAATTCTAAAAGCTTTATGAATTTCTAACTGAGGGGCTTTCATACTAAGAGGCTGTATAATAATAGAAGACGAACTTTCTTCCTTTTCTATCTTCTCTAACTAATCCTAGCCAATAATTCCAGTAGTAGGAGGTGACCATCCTATTGACTGTATTTCTTGAGCAGAACTACTAGGTAGAGAACTTGGCAAAAGAGCTAACTGTTCTTGTTGAGACGATACCTCTTTAGTTAAGACTTCTATATTATCTGACACAGAAACTAAAGAAGTTTCAATAGAAGAAATTTCATATCTAATTTCAACTTGACTATGAGCAATATCTGCATTACCAATTAACACTGTATCCAACTTCTTTTCTGCCTCTGTTTGTTTCTGTATAATATTAGAAGCTTCTTTATCAATCTTTGATGTAATCTGATTTGCATAAACTCCAGCATTTGAATCAATGATTTTCAAAGCTTCGACCACATCACCTTTCTGATATGCATCTATGCTTTTGAATATGACAAAAATCTGATCTAAGCTTTCTTGAATCTTATTAACCTTAGAATTTAGACATTTTGTAGCAACATTATTCCAATTCATAAGTCTGACTTTTGTTGTTTGATCTATGCTTCTATGTGTATTTTTGACATAATACATTTGTGCACATGTTTTTCCATCAGGGGAATACTGATTAAAATCAGTAGGCTTTGTAAATCCTTTCTCTGTATATGACTCATCATCCTCAGGAGTCTTCCAAACATGACCCTCTTCTTCTCCAGACTTAGAAGAGGATTCCATATAGACTTTCCTTTTTTAAGACAAGAGTTCTTTATTCTTTTCAAAGAGTTTCTGTAACTCTATGTCTCGTGAAGCCATACAAATATTATCATGACTTTGCTTTTTCAAGATTTTCTTACAGTCTGGACAATAGAATGAATCAATCCACGGATCATGTATCTTTTGTGCATGAAGACTCTCTTTGGGAAAGTATAGAGAGGAGGAATTGGCTTTGCTGGTGCTGGATGGATTCTCAAAACTAATAACAACTTTATCTTTTGTTTCACGTACAGAGGTTGCTCTGGCTATAGATCTTCGGGCTGGCTAGATAAAGTCAATATCAACTAACCATTTTTTGGGGAGCTGAATAGTAGACCAATCCATAACTTTAGTTTGTATGACTTGACTTTGAAGACTAGCTCAACACACCACGCTTTTGCTAGGCACAGGCGTATGCTTAATAGCAGGAGCTAAAGTATTAGTTATATGATAGAGAATTTGATATCGAACAGCTAAGGGACAAGATCCAGCAATCATGTAAAGACCAGAGGTTTGTAGAAAGAGTTTAAATATTTTTTTCAGATAATCATCATATGTCTTTTTCTGCTTGTTTGCAAGTCGCTCTTCAAACAGGTTTACATAATGGCCTTGTCTTTACGACAGTCTATCCGAATTATCCTGTTGCTATTCATTCTGAATTAAATCTGAATAAAATATTTAAACTCTTTCTGCAAACCTCTAGTCTTTACATGATTGCTAGATCTTGTCCCTTAGCTGTTCAATATCAAATTCTCTATCGTCTAACCAATACTTTAGCTCCTGCTGTTAAGCATACGCCTGTACCTGGCAAAAGCGTGGTATGTCGAGCTAGTCCTCAAAGTCAAGTCATACAAACTGAAGCTGTGGATTGGTCTACTATTCAGTTCCCCAAAAAATGGTTAGTTGATATCGACTTTATCCAGCCAGCCTGAAGATCTATAGCCAGAGCAACCTTTGTACGTGAAACAAAAGATAAAGCTGTTATTAGTTTTGAGAATCCATCCAGCACCAGCAAAGCCAACTCCTCCTCTCTATCCTTTCCCGAGGAGTGTCTTCATGCACAGAAGATACATGATCCACAGATTGATTCATTCTATTTTCCAGACTGTAAGCAGATCTTGAAAAAGCAAAGTCATGCTAATATTTGTATGGCTTCATGAGACATAGAGCTACATAAACTCTTTGCTAAAAATAAAGAACTCTTGTCTTACAAAAGGAAAGTCTATATGGAATCCTCTTCTAAGTCTGGAGAAGAAGAAGGTCATGTTTGGAAGACTCCTCAGGATGATGAGTCATATACAGAGAAAGGATTTCTAAAGCCTGCTAATTTTATTCAGTATTCACCTGATGGAAAAACCTGTGCACAAATGTACTATGTCAAAAACTCAGATAGAAGCATAGATCAAACAATAGAAGTCAGACTTATGAATTGGAATAATGTTGCTACTAAGTGTCTGAATTCTAAGGTGAATAAGATTTAAGAAAGCTTAGATCAAATTTCTGTCATGCTAAAAGGCATAGATGCTTATCAGAAAGGTGATGTTGTCAAAGCTTTGAAAAGCATTGATTTGAATGCTGGAGTTTACACAAATCAGATTACAAAAAAGATAGATAAAAAAGCTTCTAATATTGTATAGAAACAGATAGAGGCAGAAAATAAATTAGACACAATATTAATTGGTAATGCAGATATTGCTCACAGTCAAGTTGAAATTAGATCTGAAATTTCTTCTATTGAAACTTCTTTAGTTTTTGTGTCAGATAATATAGAAGTCTTAACTAAAGAGGTATCTTCTCAACAAGAACAGTTAGCTCTTTTGCCAAGTTCTCTACCCAGTAGTTCTGCTCAGGAAATACAGTCAATAGGATGGTCACCTCCTACTACTGGAATTATTGGCTGGGATAAGTTAGAGAAGATAGAAAAAGAAGAAAGTTCATCTTCTAGTATTATACAGCCTCTTAGTATGAAAGCCCCTCAGTTAGAAATTCATAAAGCTTTTATAATTGGTATGGCTAGAATAGATGATCATGAGAAGTATAGTTATTTCTCAGACGGAGAATCCTCATCAAAAACTCCATTGGATGCACAAATTAGAACTCTTGGTTTGCAACCATTCTTTTGGAAATTCAATTGTGAATCTCCTTATAGAAGAAAAGAAATGTGTCAAGCCATGTTGGCATGGGCTAGTGTTTAGATGTTTGGTCTTAAGAGAGATCCCAAAACAGTTGCACATCAATTAGTTAATGGTTTTATTGGGAATATTAAAGACTGGTGGGATGTTGGTAATCCTACATATAAGACCAATATTATTAATCATGCTGAACCTGTTCTTTGTTTATGCTAAGCAATATATGCTAAATTTGTGGGTACTATTGATGATGAGAGAGAAACTAATTGATCTAAAATCATGCATGCTCAGTTGTGTGATATGAGTAGGTTAAAAGAATATATGTGTTATATGGAGAATCTCCTCTATGTTTCTGGAGAAATGTTCAATCCTGCTTTCAAGGTCCGATATGTTGAGTCATTTCCTCAGTATTTTTTAGATAAATATAATGCTTCTATGAGAGATCAGTATTCTACTTTTTCTTTTGGTAGGATAAATCAGTATATCAATAGAATTAATCAAAAGCTGTGTGACGAAAGAAGAACTCATAAAGAAACCATGAGATTCCATAAACAGCTTGGTGTAAAGTTTTGTAATTCTATTGATGACAGATTTGGATGTACAGATGTATATCAGTATAGAAAATCCAGAAAGAAAAAGCAATTAGACAAATGTGCCTTCAGTCCTCTACAATACAAAAAATCAAAAGAAAAGAAATATTGGTTTAAAGAAAGATCAAGAAAACCATTCCAGAAGAAAAAGATTTTTAGAAAAAGAAAGTATGGGTATCAAAAGAAGCTTGTCAAGTGTTTCCTTTGCCAAGGGAATCACTATGCTAATAAATTCCCATAGAAAATAGATAAATCTAAGAAAGTTAATTTCTTAGAAAGTCATCAAATCAATGAAGATGATTATGTATATATTACAGAAAATAGTGTTGAGTTTGAGTCAGACATTGAATATGAATCTAAAAATGAATTTGACATTAATATGGATCAAGAAGAATATAGTTCTGATACAGAATCATCAAATTTTGATTTAGAAATTGGTTTTCAGATTAATATGCAGTCAAGTCAGTTTTCAGATAGTTTAAGTTTGTCTCAGCAGTTACAGTGTTTAAAAGATAGATATGATAGTTTGCCTGTATATATGTTTTTTGAGAAAATGTTTTTAGAACAACAAATTATGCAAACTAAAAAAAAGTATATGAGTCAACTATAACAAATACAGCTACAAAAGAATATGCTTCAGCAGCAGTTTGGTAAACAGAGTCTAAAAGGAAAAGAAATAGAAACAAATATATTTGCTAATCTTGCTAATGCTGAGAGAAGACAATGGCGTACAAAACTCATTTCTACTCTCCAAACCTTTCTTAAAAAGGCTCAAACTGAATTAGAAGCCTTAATGAGAGAAGAAACTGAAGATGATGAAGAAGAAGCTCAGTTTGAAGCTGAGTTAGCCCAAGTAGCTGAACAAGTAGAAGCTACTAATATGATGGATAGTAGTAATAATCATATAAATCAAATTTTAGTTCATATTGCTACTAATCCTGTATGTGAATTACAGATAAAGTTTCCAGGGTTTAAACCTTACAGTTTAGATGCACCACTTGATATAGGTGCTAATGCCTCTCTAGCAAGGTATCATGTTATTCCAGAAGATAAATGGATCTCTAATTTTGTCAGACTTACATTCAATGCTAAAACTATTATTTCATAATTCTCTACTCATATTCTTGTTGTGTTCAGGAATACAGTATTTCATCTCAAGGTTATACACCATGAAATGCCTATGTTTGACCTCATGCTTGGATCTGATAATTTGTCATGTTTTTATCCTATTACTATCCAGTAGCATGAAGTTGTTTTAGCAGATAAATATTATTTGTATAAAAAAGAAAGATATGAATGTAAGGTTCCTCATAAAACCAAAACCAAAAAGGCTGTTGATACAAACTGGATCCATCAGAAGATTAACTTCTGTCAAGCAGAGATAAATCATGTTCTTACAAAGATAATAAAGGATTGTTGTTCTAAAAATCAGAATGGAAAGCCTGTAGAGCCAAAATTCAAAGCACATCATTCTGGTATGTCTCCATCCCTTAGAGAAGAATTTTTTAAATAAATACAGGAATTAAAAGCCCAAGGTCTGATTCCAGATTCTCACAGTCCATGGGGTTGTGAAGCCTTTTATGTCAATAAAAGGAGTGAACAAGTAAGGGGAAAGAAGAGATTAGTGATTAATTACATTCCCTTGAATAAATATGTAATTCCTGTCCAACATCCTATTCCTTCTAAGGATGAGATCTTGAATAGATTAACTGGGAGTAAAGTTTACAGTAAATTTGATTTGAAGTCAGGTTTCTGGGAGATTCAAGTTCATCAGGCAGATAGAAATAAGACTGCATTCATTACACCTTTTGGTCAGTATGAGTGGAATGTCCTTCCATTTGGATTAAAGACTGCCCCTAGTATCTTCCAGAAAATGATGAATGCAATCTTTGCTCCATATAGTAAATTCATAATTGTATATATTGATGATATTCTTGTGTTCAGCAGAAATCCTGTAGATTATTTAAAACATCTGAATCAGTTTTATCAGGTCATGTTTGACAATGGTTTGGTATTATCAGAAAGAAAAATGGTTACCTTCAAACCAGAAATTGATTTTCTTGGCATAACCATTAAGTCAGGTGAAGTGTCAGTTCAACCACATGTCCTACAAAATATACAGAATTTCCCTGATGAGATTACTGATAAAACTATGTTGCAACGATTTCTTGGTTGTGTAAATTATATAGCCGGGCATTAATTTCAAATTGCTCAGGATAGATTATTATTAAATAAAAGATTGTCAAAACCTCCACCTCCATGGAATCAAGAAATGACTGATGCTGTTAAAAGGATTAAATTGAAATGTTTTGATTTGCCTCCTTTGTAGCTTCCAGGTCAAGGTCTAAAAATTATTGAAACAGATGCTTCTGATCAATATTGGGGAGCAGTGTTGAAAGAAAGATTAGAAGATGGTTCAGAAAAGCCTTGCAGATATGCTTCAGGTACTTTCAAAAAGGCTCAGATCAACTATCATTCTACTCAAAAAGAGATACTTGTAGTAATCAAAGCTATTCAAGCTTTTATGTTCTTTGTGAGATCAGAAAAATTCCTTGTCATATCTGATCTTAAAATTTTTATGAGCATACTTAATTCAACAGATAATTTAAAGAAAAGGTTTGTTAGCAGATTGATACGGTGGGCAACCTATCTCTCCGATTTTGATTTTTCAGTTGAACATATTCAAGGGAAAAAAAATTCTTTAGCTGATTTTCTCACTAGAGAATTTTATTTTGATAAAAAGATCATGGTAGTCACTACAAAAGTCTGTGATGAGTTTCATGAACACCTTTGGCGTTCTAGGCCTTCTGTTCAAAATCAACTGGAAAATGAGTTGAATAGACTAACAGCTCAATCTTATGCAGATGTTGATTATGTAAATTGTCATAATATTGCATGGACATCTCATTATGCAGCCATTGATGATCAACATACTACTCATACTATTCTATTGACTAAACTAGGCCATAACCCTGAACTGCTTGGTAAGAATAATCCCTTGATTAGAATGCTTTACAGGAAAAGAACCAAGTTTCATTTTACTTGGTCTACTTTTTGCCCTTCCTTTAATCTGGCCACTGAAAATTATTGGAATTCAGGAGATATGAGTGATTATATGTTTGAATTCCTGGATTATGCTATGCCAAGGGTAGCCTCTAATACATATTTTGTCAATGTCACCCCTGATATGATAAGTTATATTTTCATTACTTTGCGTATTCCTTTTGATGTAACTTTTGAATTAAACTCTATTCAGAATAAGCAATATAATCAGCATGCTCAAATTGAAGTTGCCAGACCAGTTGCATCACTATGGCAAACAATGGCAATATCTCACAAGGCTCTTTTCTCAACAACTCCTGATGGATGACTGTGTAAGATTCTATCTATGATGTATATGGATCATCCATCAGATGATGAAGCAACTCTAGATCTAGATGATGATGATGCTGTCTATTCACCAGCTGGATCCCATGAGTTTAATGATGATGACTAATCACAGGGTCTGTCTGTGATAGTGAGTGGAGAGCACTATATCTCTCTTTTAAATATTCATGGACCTCACCACTATCAAAGGTGGTATTCTGTTGGCCGTGTTGACATTAATTTATGTTACTATTGCCTTGCTTTAGTTTGCTTTCGGTGAGTCGATGCGTAGTGGGCCCTATAACCCACATGTTAATCGCATCTTGTGTTTCAGCTATTGATGCCATGGCTTTGTTGTAACCGTCGATTTCTCTTCTCAAATTCTATATAAAGGAGAGCTCGTATGAGTTATAGGCATCAAAAAATAGGCATCCGGATTTGAAGCCTAGTGTATATCTAGAAATAAAGTCTAGAGTTGAAGCTTAGTGTCTGTCTAAGTTTTTAAGTTTGTTAAGCTAGTCTTGTATCTTGAAGTCTGAATTTGTAAGCTGTTAATCTTTTGTTTGCAATATCAATAAGAAATTCCGAAGTTTGTGAAGATCCTATGTATAATGGTATCAGAGCCATGAGCCATGAATAAAATTTGTTGAGCTATGAATGAAAGTTTCTAAGTCATGAATGTCTCCTCTATTTTAAATCAAGCACTATCTCATTTGTCTTGTTAACTTGTCTGTCTATTTGGTCTGGTATCGCATTCAGTACTACGCTAAAGATATGGAAGTGGTGTGGTCCCATCAAGCTGACAGATAGGCATTCGTGGATCCAATTAAGTACTGACAATAAGTGAAACTATGGAAGCTCTGGATCAGCCTGCAGCTCGTTTACCAAGTACCTCTGAGACATGCACTCTTGCTGGATTAGGAGATTATGTTGTGAATAGTGAAACCTTAGATATTGAAGAATCTAATCCAAGCCCTGAATGGATATTGCCAAAGCTTAAACCTACTGATGTTTATGTGAAGTTACCCTCTTTTAATCTTTTAGCTAGAATGACTTTTAAAACTGTTGAAAATACATTACAAATTCAGAATAATGCTCAAGACAAATATTTCTTAGAAATTCTAGATGAGAAAGCTATTGCCACAATTAAAGCCCGAAAACAATATAAGTTTTTACATATAGGTGCTATCTCCATAGGTATTCATCCTCTTTTCCATAAAGGTCTTAATGTTAGTTGTCTAGCTTGTCTGTTAGATGATCGTCATATGTCCTTCTCTGCTTGTCTGTAAGCCGCCCTTCAAACAGGCTTACATAATGGCCCTTTCTTTATGACAATCTTTCCAAATTATCCTGTTGCTATTCATTCAGAATTAAATCTAAACAAAATATTTAAACTCTTTCTACAAACCTCTGGTCTGTACATGATTGTTGGATCTTGTCCCTTAGCTGTTCAATATCAAATTCTCTATCGTCTAACCAATACTTTAGCTCCTGTTATTAAGCATACACCTGCACCTGGATAAAGTGTGGTGTGTCGAGCTAGTCCTCAAAGTAAAGTCATACAAACTGAAGCTGTGGATTGGTCTACTATTTAGTTCCCCAAAAAATGGTTAGTTGATATTGACTTTATCCAGCCAGCTCGAAGATCTATAGCCAGAGCAACCTCTGTACGTGAAACAAAAGATAAAGTTGTTATTAGTTTTGAGAATCCATCCAGCACTAGAAAAGACAATTCCTCCTCTCTATCCTTTCCCAAGGAGTGTCTTCATGCACAGAAGATACATGATCTACAGATTGATTCATTCTATTGTCCAGACTGTAAGCAGATCTTGAAAAAACAAAGTCATGCTAATATTTGTATGCCTTCACGAGACATAGAGTTACAGAAACTCTTTGCTAAAAATAAAGAACTCTTGTCTTACAAAAGGAAAGTTTATATGGAATCCTGTTCTAAGTCTAGAGAAGAAGAAGTTCATGTTTGGAAGACTCCTCAGGATGATGAGTCATATACAGAGAAAGGATTTCCAAAGCCTGCTAATTTTAATTAGTATTCACCTGATGGTAAAACCTGTGCACAAATGTATTATGTCAGAAATACAGATAGAAGCATAGATCAAACAACAAAAGTCAGACTTATGAATTGGAATAATGTTGCTACTAAGTGTCTAAATTCTAAGGTTAATAAGATTCAAGAAAGCTTAGATCAGATTTCTGTCATGATAAAAAGCATAGATGCTTATCAGAAAGGTGATGTTGTCAAAGCTTTGAGAATAATTGATTCAAATGCTGGAGTTTATGCAAATCAGATTACAACAAAGATTGATAAAGAAGCTTCTAATATTGTACAAAAACAGACAGAGGCAGAAAAGAAATTAGACAAAGTATTAATTGGTAATGCAGATATTGCTCATAGTCAAGTTGAAATTAGATTTGAAATTGCTTCTATTGAAACTTCTTTAGTTTCTATGTCAGATAATATAGAAGTCTTAACTAAAGAGGTATCTTCTCAACAAGAACAGTAAGCTCTTTTGCCAAGTTCTCTACCCAGTAGTTCTGCTCAAGAAATACAGTCAATAGGATGGTCACCTCCTACTGCTGGAATTATTGGCTGGGATCAGTTAGAGAAGATAGAAAAGAAAGAAAGTTCATCTTCTAGTATTATACAGCCTCTTAGTATGAAAGCCCCTCAGTTAGAAATTCATAAAGCTTTTAGAATTGGTATGGCTAGAATAGATGATCCTGAGAAGTATAGTTATTTCTCAGATGGAGAATCCTCATCAAAACCTCCATTGGATGCACAAATCAGAACTCTTGGTTTGCAACCTTTCTTTTGGAAATTCAATTGTGAATCTCCTTCTAGAAGAAAATAAATGTGTCAAGCCATGTTGGCATGGGCTAGTGTTCAGATGTTTGGTCTTAAGAGAGATCCCAAAACAGTTGCACAACAATTAGTTAATGGTTTTATTGGGAATATTAAAGACTGGTGGGATGCTGGTAATCCTACATATAAGACCAATATTATTAATCATGTTGAACCTGTTCCTTGTTTATGCCAAGCAATATATGCTGAATTTGTGGGTACTATTGATGATGAGAGAGAAACTAATAGATCTAAATTCCTGCATGCTCAGTTGTGCGATATGAGTAGGTTAAAAGAATATATGTTTTATATGGAGAATCTCCTCTATGCTTCTGGAGAAATGTTCAATCCTGCTTTCAAGGTTCGATATGTTGAGTCATTTCCTCATTACTTTTTAGGTAAATATAAAGCTACTATGGGAGATCAGTATTCTACTTTTTCTTTTGGTAGGATAAATCAGTATATCAACAGAGTTAATCAAAAGCTATGTGATGCAAGAAGAACTCATAAAGAAACTATGAGATAACATAAATAGCTTGGTGTAAAGTTTTGTAATTCTATTGATGATAGATTTGAATGTACAGATGTATATCAGTATAGAAAATCCAGAAAGAAAAAGCAATTAGATAAATGTGCTTGTAGTCCTCCAAGGTACAGAAAATCAAAACAAAAGAAATATTGGTTTAAAGAAAGATCAAGAAAACCATTCCAAAAGAAAAAGATTTTTAGAAAAAGAAAGTATGGGTATCAAAAGAAGCCTATCAAGTGTTTCCTTTGCCAAGGGAATCACTATGCTAATAAATGCCCATAGAAAATAGATAAATATAAGAAAGTTAATTTCTTAGAAAGTCATCAAATCAATGAAGATGATTATGTATATATTACAGAAAATAGTGCTGAGTTTGAGTCAGACATTGAATATGAATTTGAAAATGAATTTGACATTAATATGGTTCAAGAAGAATACAATTCTGATACATAATCATCAGATTTTGATTCAAAAATTGGTTTTTAGATTAATATGCAGTCAAGTCAGTTTTCAGATAGTTTAAGTTTGTCTCAGTAGTTACAGTGTCTAAAAGATAGATATGATAGTTTGCCTGTATATATGTTTTCTGAGAAAATGTTTTTAGAACAACAGATTATGCAAACTGAGAAAAAGTATGAGTCAGCTAGAACAAATACAGCTACAAAAGAATATGCTTCAGCAGCAGTTTGGTAAACAGAGTCTGAAAGGAAAAGAAATAGAAACAAATCTATTTGCTAATCCTGCTAATGCTGAGAGAAGACAATGGCGTACAAAATGCATTGCTACTCTCCAAACCTTTCTTAAAAAGGCTCAAACTGAATTAGAAGCCTTAATGAGAGAAGAAACTGAAGATGATGAAGAAGAAGCTTAGTTTGAAGCTGAGTTAGCCCAAGTAGCTGAACAAGTAGAAGCTACTCATATGATGGATAGTAGTAATCATATAAATTAGATTTCAGTTCATATTGCTACTAATCCTGTATGTGAATTACAGATAAAGTTTCCAGGGTTTAAACCTTATAGTTTAGATGCACTGCTTGATATAGGTGCTGATGCCTCTCTAGCAAGGTATCATGCTATACCAGAAGATAAATGGATCCCTAATTTTGTCAGACTTACATTCAATGCTAAAACTATAATTTTAGAATTCTCTGCTCATATTCCTATTGTGTTCGGGAATACGGTATTTCATCTCAAGGTTATACACCATGAAATGCCTATGTTTGACCTCATGCTTGGATCTTATAATTTGTCATGTTTTTATCCTATTACTATCTAGCAGCATGAAGTTGTTTTAGCAGATAAATATTCTTTGTATAAAAAAGAAAGATATGAATGTAAGGTTCCTCATAAAGCCAAAACCAAAAAGGCTATTGATACAAACTGGATCCATCAGAAGATTAACTTATGTCAAGCAGAGACAAATCCTATGCTTACAAAGATAATAAATGATTGTTGCTCTGAAAATCCTTTAGCTTTTCAGCATAGGAAAGTTCATGTTTGTAAAATTGATTTAAAGCTAATTACATATCAGAATGGAAAGCCAGTAGAGCCAAAATTCAAAGCACATCATTCTGGTATGTCTCCATCCCTTAGAGAAGAATGTTTTAAAGAAATACAGGAATTAAAAGCCTAAGGATGAGATATTGAATAGATTAACTGGGAGTAAAGTTTACAGTAAATTTGATTTGAAGTCAGGGTTCTGGCAGATTCAGGTTCATGAGACAGATAGGTATAAGACTGCATTCATTACACCTTTTGGTCAGTATGAGTGGAATGTCCTTCCATTTGGATTAAAAATTGCCCCTAGTATCTTCCAGAAAATGATGAATGAAATCTTTGCTCCATATAGTAAATTTATAATTGTATATATTGATGATATTCTTGTGTTCAGCAAAAATCCTGCAGATCATCTAAAACATCTGAATCAGTTTTATCAGGTCATGTTTGACAATGGTTTGGTATTATCAGAAAGAAAAATGGTTACCTTCAAAATAGAAATTGATTTTCTTGGCATAACCATTAAGTCAGGTGAAGTGTCAGTTCAATCACATGTCCTACAAGATATACATAATTTTCCTGATGAGATTACTGATAAAACTATGTTGCAGTGATTTCTTGGTTGTGTAAATTATATAGCCGAGCATTACTTTCAGATTGCTTAGAATAGATTATTGTTAAATAAAAGATTGTCAAAATCTCCACCTCCGTGAAATCAAGAAATGACTGATGCTGTTAAAAGGATTAAATTGAAATGTTTTGCTTTGCCTCCTTTGCAGCTTCCAGGTCAAGGTCTAAAGATTATTGAAACAGATGCTTCTGATCAATATTGGGGAGCAGTGTTGAAAGAAAGATTAGAAGATGGTTTAGAAAAGCCTTGCAAGTATGCTTCAAGTACGTTCAAAAAGGCTCAGATCAACTATCATTCTACTCACAAAGAGATACTTGCAGTAATAAAAGCTATTCAAGCTTTTATGTTCTTTGTGAGATCAGAAAAATTTCTTGTCAGATCTGATCTTAAAATTTTTATGAGCATACTAAATTTAACAGATAATTTAAAGAAAGGGTCTGTTAGCAGATTGATACAGTGGGCAACCTATCTCTCTGATTTTGATTTTTCAGTTGAACATATTCAAGGAAAGAAAAATTCTTTAGCTGATTTTCTCACTAGAGAATTTTATTCTGATAAAAAGCTCATGGTAGTTACTACAGAAGTCCATGATGAGTTTCATGATCACCTTTGGTGTTCTAGGCCTTCTATTCAAAATCAACTGGAAAAGGAGTTGAATAGACTAATAGCTCAATCTTATGCAGATGTTGATTATGTAAATTGTCATAATATTGAATGGACATCTCATTATGCAGCCATTGATGATCAGCATACTACTCATACTATTATGTTGACTAAACCAGGCCATAACCCTGAACTCCTTGGTAAGAATAATCCCTTGATCAGAATGCTTTACAGGAAAAGAACCAAGTTTCATTTTACTTGGTCTACTTTTTGGCCTTCCTTTAATCCGGCCACTGAAAACTATTGGAATTCAGGAGATATGAGTGATTATATGTTTGAATTCCTAGATTATGCTATGCCAAGGGTAGCCTCTAATACATATTTTGTCAATGTCACCCTTGACATGATAAGGAATATTTTCATTGCTTTATGTATTCCTTTTGATATAACCTTTGAGTTGCAGTTGGTCCAAAATAAGCAGTATAATCGACATGTTCAAATTGAAGTTGGTAGACCAGTTGCATCACTATGGCAGACAATGACAATTTCACAAAAGGCTCTTTTCCCAACAACTCCTGATGGACGACTGTGCAAGATTCCATCTATGATGTATATGGATCATCCATCAGATAATGATACGACTCCAGATCCAGATGATGATGATGTTGTTTATTTTCCAGCTGGATCCCATGAATTTAATGATGATGACTAATCACGAGGTCTATTCGTGATAGTGAGTGGAGAGCACTATATCTCTCTTTTAAATATTCGTGGACTTCACCACTATCAAAGGCGGTATTCTGTCGGCCGTGTCGACATTACTTTATGTTACTGTAGCTTTGCTTTCAGTGAGTCGGTGCGTAGTGGGCCCTATAACCCACATGTTAATCACATCTTGTGTTTCAGCCGTGGATGCCACCGCTTTGTTGTAACCATCGATCTCTCCTCTCAAATTCTATATAAAGGAGAGCTCGTATGAGTTATAGGCATTGAAAAATAGGCATTCAGATTTGAAGCCTAGTGTATATCTAGAAATAAAGTCTAGAGTTGAAGCTTAGTGTCTGTCTAAGTTTTTAAGTTTGTTAAGCCAGTCTTGTATCTTGAAGTCTGAATTTATAAGCTGTTAAGCTTTTGTTTGCAATATCAATAAGAAAGTGTGAAGTTGGTGGAGATCTTGTGTATAATGGTATCAGAGCCATGCATAAAATTTGTTGAGCTATGAATGAAAGTTTCTAAGTCATGAATGTCTCCTCTATTTTAAATCAAGCACTGTCTCATTTGTCTGGTTAACTTGTCTGTCTATTTGGTCTGGTATCCCGTTTAATACTACGCTGAAGATAGGGAAGTGGCGTGGTCCCATCAATCCGATGGATAGGCGTTCATGGATCCAATTAAGTACCGACAATAAGCGAAACTATGGAAGCTCTGGATCAGCCTGCAGCTAGTTTACCAGGTACCTCTGAGACATGCACTCTTAATGAATTAGGAGATTATGCTGTGAATAGTGAAACCTTAGATATTGAAGAATCTAATCCAAGCCCTGAATGGATATTGCTAATGCTTAAACCTGCTGATGTTTATGCTAAGTTACCCTCTTTTAATCTTTTATCCAGAATGACTTTTAAAACTTTAGAAAATACTTTACAAATTCAAAACAATGCTCAAGACAAATATTTTTTCAAAATTCTGGATGAGAAAGCTATTGCCACACTTAAATCCCAAAAACAATATAAGTTTTTACATATAGGTGCTATCTCCATAGGTATTCATCCTCTTTTCCGTAAAGGTCTTAATGTTAGTTGTCTAACTTGTTTGTTAGATAATCATCATATGTCTTTTTCTGCTTGTCTGCAAGCTGCCCTTCAAACAGGTTTACATAATGGCCCTGTCTTTACGACAGTCTATCCAAATTATCCTATTGCTATTCATTCAGAATTAAATCTGAACAAAATATTTAAACTCTTTCTGCAAACCTCTGGTCTTTACATGATTGCTGGATCTTGTCCCTTAGCTGTTCAATATCAAATTCTCTATCGTCTAACCAATACTTTAGCTCCTGTTGTTAAGCATACACCTGTGCCTGGCAAAAGCGTGGTGTGTCGAGCTAGTCCTCAAAGTCAAGTCATACAAACTGAAGCTGTGGATTGGTCTACCATTTAGTTTCCCAAAAAATGGTTAGTAGATATTGATTTTATCTAGCCAGCCCGAAGATTAATAGCCAGAGCAACCTTTGTACGTGAAACAAAAGATAAAGCCGTTATTAGTTTTGAGAATCCATCTATCACTAGCAAAGCCAATTCCTCCTCTCTATCCTTTCCCAAGGAGTGTCTTCATGCATAGCAGATACATGATCCGCAGATTGATTCATTCTATTGTCCAGACTGTAAGCAGATCTTGAAAAAGCAAAGTCATGCTAAGATTTGTATGGCTTCACGAGACATAGAGTTACAGAAAATCTTTGAAAAGAATAAGAAACGCTTGTCTTACGAAAGTAAAGTCTATATGGAATCCTCCTCCAAGTCTGGAGAAGAAGAAGGTCATCTTTGGAAGACTCCTCAGGATGATGAGTCATATATAGAGAAAGGATTTCCAAAGCCTACTGATTTTAACCAATATACACCTGATGGTAAAACCCGTGCACAAATGTATTATGTCAGAAATACAGATAGAAGCATAGATCAAACAACAGAAGTCAGACTTATGAATTGGAATAATGTTGCTAAAAAATGTCTGAATTCTAAGGTGAATAAGATTCAAGAAAGCTAAGATCAGATTTTTGTCATGCTAAAAAGCATAGATGCTTATCAGAAAGGTGATGTTGTCAAAGCTTTGAAAATCATTGATTCAAATGCTAGAGTTTATGCAAATCAGATTACATCAAAGATTGATAAATAAGCTTCTAATATTGTACAGAAACAGATAGAGGCAAAAAATAAATTAGATACAATATTAATTGGTAATGTAGATATTGCTCATAGTCAAGTTGAAATTAGATCTGAAATTTCTTCTATTGAAACTTCTTTAGTTTCTGTGTCAGATAATATAGAAGTCTTAACTAAAGAGGTATCTTCTCAACAAGAACAGTTAGCTCTTTTGCCAAGTTCTCTACCCAGTAGTTCTACTCAAAAAATATAGTCTATAGGATGGTCACCTCCTACTGCTGGAATTATTGGCTGGGATCAGTTAGTGAAGATAGAAAAGGAAGAATGTTCATCTTCTAGTATTATACAGCCTCTTAGTATGAAAGCCCCTCAGTTAGAAATTCATAAAGCTTTTATAATTGGTATGGCTAGAATAGATGATCATGAGAAGTATAGTGATTTCTCAGACAGAGAATCCTCATCAAAAATTCCATTGGATGCACAAATTAGAACTCTTGGTTTGCAACCATTCTTTTGAAAATTCAATTGTGAATCTCCTTATAGAAGAAAAGAAATGTGTCAAGCCATGTTGGCATGGGCTAGTGTTTAGATGTTTGGTCTTAAGAGAGATCCCAAAACAGTTGCACATCAATTAGTTAATGGTTTTATTGGGAATATTAAAGACCAGTGGGATGCTGGTAATCCTACATATATGACCCATATTAATAATCATGCTGAACTTGTTCCTTGTTTATGCGAAGCAATATATGCTAAATTTGTGGGTACTATTGATGATGAGAGAGAAACTAATAGATCTAAATTCCTGTGTGCTCAGTTGTGTGATATGAGTAGGTTAAAAGAATATATGTTTTATATGCAGAATCTCCTCTATGCTTCTCGAGAAATGTTCAATCTTGCTTTCAAGGTTAGATATGTTGAATCATTTCCTCAGTACTTTTCAGATAAATATAAAGCTACTATGGGAGATCAGTACTCTACATTTTCTTTTGGTAGGATAAATCAGTATATCAATAGAGTTAATCAAAAGCTGTGTGATGAAAGACGAACTCACAAAGAAACTATGAGATTCCATAAACAGCTTAGTGCAAAGTTTTGTAATTC
This sequence comes from Torreya grandis, assembly GCA_037957365.1. Taxonomy (NCBI): domain Eukaryota; kingdom Viridiplantae; phylum Streptophyta; class Pinopsida; order Cupressales; family Taxaceae; genus Torreya; species Torreya grandis. The sequence goes on from JARHVA010007184.1 coordinate 553,080, forward strand.
TATTGATGATAGATTTGGATGTACAGATGTATATCAGTATAGAAAACATAGAAAGAAAAAGCAATTAGACAAATGTTCCTGTAGTCCTCCAAGGTACAAAAAATCAAAACAAAAGAAATATTGGTTTAAGGAAAGATCAAGAAAACCATTCTAGAAGAAAAAGATTTTTAGAAAAAGAAAGTATGGGTATCAAAAGAAGCCTTTCAAGTGTTTCCTTTGCCAAGGGAATCACTATGCTAATAAATGCCCACAAAAAATAGATATATCTAAGTAAGTTAATTTCTTAGAAAGTCATCAAATCAATGAAGATGATTATGTATATATTACAGAAAATAATGTTGAGTTTGAGTCAGACATTGAATATGAATCTGAAAATGAATTTGACATTAATATGGTTCAAGAAGAATATAGTTCTGATACAGAATCATCGGATTTTGATTCAAAAATTAGTTTTTAGATTAATATGTAGTCAAGTTAGTTTTCAGATAGTTTAAGTTTGTCTTCGCAGTTACAGTGTCTAAAAGATAGATATGACAATTTGCCTGTATATATGTTTTCTGAGAAAATGTTTTTAGAACAACAGATTATGCAAACTGGGAAAAAGTATATGAGTCAGCTAGAACAAATACAGCTACAAAATAATATGCTTCAGTAGCAGTTTGGTAAACAGAGTCTGAAAGGAAAATAAATAGAAACAAATCTATTTGGTAATCCTGCTAATGCTGAGAGAAGACAATGGCAAACAAAATGCATTGCTACTCTCCAAATCTTTCTCAAAAAGGCTCAAACTGAATTACAAGCCTTAATGAGAGAAGAAGCTGAAGATGATGAAGAAGAAGCTCAGTTTGAAGCTGAGTTAGCTCAAGTAGCTGAACAAGTAGAAGCTACTCATATGATGGATAGTAGTAATAATCATATAAGTCAGATTTCAGTTCATATTGCTACTAATCCTGTATGTGAATTACAGATAAAGTTTCCAAGGTTTAATCCTTACAATCTAGATGCACTACTTGATACAGGTGTGGATACCTCGTATCATGCTATTCCAGAAGATAAATGGTTCTCTGATTTTATTAGACTTACATTCAATGCTAAAACTGTTATCTCAGAATTTTCTACTTATATTCCTATTGTATTTGGGAATACGATATTTCATCTCAAGGTTATACACCATGAAATGCCCATGTTCGACCTCATGCTTGGATCTGATAATTTGTTATGTTTTTATCCTATTACTATCCAGCAGCATGAAGTAGTATTAGCAGAAAAATATTCTTTGTATAAAAAGGCAAAGTATGAATGTAAAGTCCCTCTTAAAGCTAAAGCTAAAAAGGCTGTGTCTACTAACTGGATCCATCAGAAGATTAAATTTTTTCAAGTAGAAATAGATCCTGTGATTGCAAAGCTTATTAAGGATTTGCTGTTTTGAAAATCCTTTAGCTTTTCAGCATAGGAAAATTCATGTGTGTAAAATTGATCTGAAGTTTATCACAGATCAGAATGGAAAGCCAATAGAGCCAAAATTCAAAGCACATCATTTTGGTATGTCTCCATCCCTTAGAGAAGAATGTTTTAAAGAAATACAGGAATTAAGAACCCAAGGTCTGATTCGAGATTCTCACAGTCCATGGGGTTGTGAAGCCTTTTATGTCAATAAAAGGAGTGAACAAGTAAGGGGAAAGAAGAGATTAGTGATTAATTACATTCCCTTGAATAAATATGTAATTCCTGTCCAACATCCTATTCCTTCTAAGGATGAGATCTTGAATAGATTAACTAGGAGTAAAGTTTACAGTAAATTTGATTTAAAGTCAAGTTTCTGGCAGATTCAGATTCATGAGGCAGATAGATATAAGACTGCATTCATTACACCTTTTGGTCAGTATGAATGGAATGTCCTTCTATTTGGATTAAAGACTGCCCCTAGCATCTTCCAAAAAATGATGAATGAAATATTTGCTCCATATAATAAATTCATAATTGTATATATTGATGATATTCTTGTGTTCAGCAGAAATCCTGTAGATCATTTAAAATATCTAAATCAGTTTTATCAGGTTGTGTTTGACAATGGTTTGGTATTGTCAAAAAATAAAATGGTTACCTTCAAGTCAGAAATTGATTTCCTAGGCATAACCATTAAGTCAGGAGAAGTGTCAGTTCAGCCACATGTTTTACAAAATATACAAAATTTCCCTGATGAGATTACTGATAAAACCATGTTGCAGAGATTTCTTGGTTGTGTAAATTATATAGCCGGGCATTACTTTCAGATTGCTCAGGATAGATTATTGTTAAATAAAAGATTGTCTAAATCTCCACCTCTATGGAATCAAGAAATGATTGGTGCTGTTAAAAGGATTAAATTGAAATGTTCTACTTTGCCTCCTTTGCAGCTTCCAGGTCAAGGTCTCAAGATTATTGAAACAGATGCTTCTAATCAATATTGGGGAGCAGTGTTGAAAGAAAGATTTGAAGATGGTTCAGAAAAGCCTTGTAGGTATGCTTCAGGTACTTTAAAAAAGGCTCAGATCAACTATCATTCTACTCACAAAGAGATATTTGCAGTAATCAAAGCTATTCAAGCTTTTATGTTCTTTATGAGATCAAAAAAATTCCTTGTCAGATCTGATCTTAAAAATTTTATGAGCATACTTAATTTAATAGATAATTTAAAGAAAGGGTCTATTAGCATATTGATACAGTGGGCAACCTATCTCTCTGATTTTGATTTTTCAGTTGAACATATTCAAGGAAAGAAAAATTCTTTAGCTGATTTTCTCACTAGAGAATTTTATTCTGATAAAAAGATCATGGTAGTCACTACAGAAGTCCGTGATGAGTTTCATGAACACCATTGGTGTTTTATGCCTTTTGTTCAAAATCAACTGGAAAATGAGTTGAATAGACTAATAGCTCAATCTTATGCAGATGTTGATTATGTAAAATGTCATAATATTGCATGGACATCTCATTATGCAGCCATTGATGATCAGCATACTACTCATACTATTCTATTGACTAAACTAGGCCATAACCCTGAACTACTTGGTAAGAATAATCCCTTGATTAGAATGCTTTACAGGAAAAGAACCAAGTTTTATTTTACTTGGTCTACTTTTTGGCCTTCCTTTAATTTGGCCACTGAAAACTATTAGAATTTAGGAGATATGAGTGATTATATGTTTGAATTCCTGGATTATGCTATGCCTAGGGTAGCCTCTAATACATATTTTGTCAATGTCACCCCTGACATGATAAGGAATATTTTCATTGCTCTATGTATTCCTTTTGATATAACCTTTGAGTTGAAGTTGGTCTAGAATAAGCAGTATAATTGACATGCTCAAATTGAAGTTGGTAGACCAGTTGCATCACTATGGTGGACAATGACAATATCTCACAAGGCTCTTTTCCCAACAACTCCTGATGGATGACTGTGCAGATTTCCATCTACGATGTATATGGATCATCCATCAGATGATGAAATGACTCTAGGTCCAGATGATGATGATGTTGTCTATTCACCAGCTGGATCCCATGAGTTTAATGATGATGACTAATCACGGGGTCTGTCTGTGATAGTGAGTGGAGAGCACTATATTTCTATTTTAAATATTCATGGACCTCACCACTATCAAAGGTGGTATTCTGTCGGCTATGTCGACATTACTTTATGTTACTATAGCTTTGCTTTAGGTTTGCTTTTGGTGAGTCAGTGCATAGTGGGCCTTATAACCCACATGTTAATCGCATCTTGTGTTTTAGCTGTTGATGCCACCGCTTTGTTGTAACCGTCGATCTCTCTTCTCAAATTGTATATAAAGGAGAGCTCGTATGAGTTATAGGCATCGAAAAATAGGCATCCGGATTTGAATCCTAGTGTATATCTAGAAATAAAGTCTAGAGTTGAAGCTTAGTGTCTGTCTAAGTTTTTAAGTTTGTTAAGCTAGTCTTGTATCTTGAAGTCTGAATTTGTAAGCTGTTAAGCTTTTGTTTGCAATATTAATAATAAAGTGCGAAGTTTGTGAAGATCCTATTTCTAATGGTATCAGAGCCATGCATAAAATTTGTTGAGCTATGAATGAAAGTTTCTAAGTCATGAATGTCTCCTCTATTTTAAATCAAGCACTATCTCATTTGTCTGGTTAACTTGTCTGTCTATTTGGTCTGGTATCATGTTCAATACTACGCTGAAGATAGGGAAGTGGCGTGATCCCATCAAGTCGACAGATAGGCGTTCATGGATCTGATTAAGTACCGATAATAAGCAGAACTATGGAAGCTCTGGATCATCCTGTAGCTAGTTTACCAGGTACCTCTGAGACATGCACTCTTGCTGAATTAGGAGATTATGCTGTTAACTCTGAAACTTTAGATATTGAAGAATCTAATCCAAGCCTTGAATGGATATTACCAAAGATTAAACCTGCAGATGTTTTATGCTAAGTTACCCTCTTTTACTCTTTTAGCCAGAACGACTTTTAAAACTGTTGAAAATACTTTACAAATTCAGAACAATGCTCAAGACATATATTTTTTAGAAATTCTAGATGAGAAAGCTATTGCCACACTTAAAGCCCAGAAAGAATATTAGTTTTTACATATAGGTATTATCTCCATAGGTATTCATCCTCTTTTCCGTAAAGGTCTTAATGTTAGTTGTCTAGCTTGTTTGTTAGATAATCGTCATATGTCTTTTTCAGCTTGTTTGCAAGCCGCCCTTCAAACAGGTTTACATAATGGCCCTGTCTTTACGACAGTCTATCCGAATTATCCTATTGCTATTCATTTAGAATTAAATCTAAACAAAATATTTAAACTCTTTCTGCAAACCTCTGGTCTTTACATGATTGCTGGATCTTGTCCCTTAGCTGTTCAATATCAAATTCTCTATCATATAACTAATACTTTAGCTCCTGCTGTTAAGCATATGCCTGTGCCTAGCAAAAGCGTGGTGTGTCGAGCTAGTCTTCAAAGTCAAGTCATACAAACTAAAGTTATGGATTGGTCTACTATTTAGCTCCCCAAAAAATGGTTAGTTGATATTGACTTTATCTAGCCAGCCCGAAGATCTATAGCCAGAGCAACCTCTGTACATGAAACAAAAGATAAAGTTGTTATTAGTTTTGAGAATCCATCCAGCACCAACAAAGCCAATTCCTCCTCTCTATACTTTCCCAAAGAGAGTCTTCATGCACAAAAGATACATGATCCGCGGATTGATTCATTCTATTGTCCAGACTGTAAGAAAATCTTGAAAAAGCAAAGTCATGCTAATATTTGTATGGCTTCACGAGACATAGAGTTACAGAAACTCTTTGAAAAGAATAAAGAACTCTTGTCTTAAAAAAGGAAAGTCTATATTGAATCCTCTTCTAAGTCTGGAGAAGAAGAGGGTCATGTTTGGAAGACTCCTGAGGATGATGAATCATATACAGAGAAAAGATTTACAAAGCCTACTGATTTTAATCAGTATTCCCCTGATGGAAAAACCTATGCACAAATGTATTATGTCAAAAATACACATAGAAGCATAGATCAAACAACAAAAGTCAGACTTATGAATTGGAATAATGTTGCTACAAAATGTCTAAATTCTAAGGTTAATAAGATTCAAGAAAGCTTAGATCAGATTTCTGTCATGCTCAAAAGCATAGATGCATATCAGAAAGGTGATGTGGTCGAAGCTTTGAAAATCATTGATTCAAATGCTGGAGTTTATGCAAATCAGATTACATCAAAGATTGATAAAGAAGCTTCTAATATTATACAGAAACAAACAGAGGCAGAAAAGAAGTTGGATACAGTGTTAATTGGTAATGCAGATATTGCTCATAGTTAAGTTGAAATTAGATATGAAATTTATTCTATTGAAACTTCTTTAGTTTCTGTGTTAGATAATATAGAAGTCTTAACTAAAGAGGTATCATCTTCTCAACAAGAATAGTTAGCTCTTTTGCCAAGTTCTCTACCCAATAGTTCTACTCAAAGAAATACAGTCAATAGGATGGTCACCTCCTACTGCTGGAATTATTGGCTGGGATCAGTTAGAGAAGATAGAAAAGGAAGAAAGTTCATCTTCTAGTATTATACAGCCTCTTAGTATGAAAGCCCCTCAGTTAGAAATTCATAAAGCTTTTAGAATTGGTATGGCTAGAATAGATGATCCTGAGAAGCATAGTTATTTCTCAGACGGAGAATCCTCATCAAAACCTCCATTGGATGCACAAATCAGAACTCTTGGTTTGCAACCTTTCTTTTGGAAATTCAATTGTTAATCTCCTTCTAGAAGAAAAGAAATGTGTCAAGCCATGTTGGCATGGGCTAGTGTTCAGATGTTTGGTCTTAAGAGAGATCCCAAAACAGTTGCACAACAATTAGTTAATGGTTTTATTGAGAATATTAAAGACTGGTGGGATGCTGGTAATCCTACATATAAGACCAATATTATTAATCATGCTGAACATGTTCCTTGTTTATGCCAAGCAATATATGCTGAATTTGTGGGTACTATTGATGATGAGAGAGAAACTAATAGATCTAAATTCTTGTGTGCTTAGTTATGTGATATGAGTAGGTTAAAAGAATATATGTGTTATATGGAGAATCTCCTCTATGCTTCTGGAGAAATGTTCAATCCTGCTTTCAAGGTTATATATGTTGAATCATTTCCTCAATACTTTTCAGATAAATATAAAGCTGCTATGGGAGATCAGTATTCTACATTTTCCGTTGGTAGGATAAATCAGTATATCAATAGAGTTAATCAAAAGCTATGTGATGAAAGACGAACTCATAAAGAAACTATGACATTCCATAAATAGCTTGGTGTGAAGTTTTGTAATTCTATTGATGATAGATTTGGATGTACAGATGTATATCAGTATAGAAAATCTAGAAAGATAAAGCAATTAGACAAATGTGCCTGCAGTCCTCTACAATATAGAAAATCAAAACAAAAGAAATATTGGTTTAAGGAAAGACCAAGAAAACCATTTCAAAAGAAAAAGATTTTTAGAAAAAGAAAGTATGCGTATCAAAAGAAGCCTGTCAAGTGTTTCCTTTGCCAAGGGAATCACTATGCTAATAAATGCCCATAGAAAATAGATAAATCTAAGAAAGGTAATTTCTTAGAAAGTCATCAAATCAATGAAGATGATTATGTATATATTACAGAAAATAGTGCTGAGTTTGAGTCAGACATTGAATATGAATCTGAAAATGAATTTGACATTAATATGGTTCAAGAAGAATACAGTTCTGATACAGAGTCATTAGATTTTGATTCAGAAAATGGTTTTCAAATTAATATGCAGTCAAGTCAATTTTTAGATAGTTTAAGTTTGTCTCAGCAGTTACAGTGTTTAAAAGATAGATATGACAGTTTGCCTGTATATATGTTTTCTAAGAAAATGTTTTTAGAAACAAAAGATTATGCAAACTGAGAAAAAGTAGATGAGTCAGCTAGAACAAATACAGCTACAAAAGAATATGCTTCAGCAGCAGTTTGGTTAACAGAGTCTGAAAGGAAAAGAAATAGAAACAAATCTATTTGGTAATCCTGCTAATGCTGAGAGAAGACAATGGCATACAAAATGCATTGCTACTCTCCAAATCTTTCTTAAAAAGGTTCAAACTGAATTAGAAGCCTTAATGAGAGAAGAAGCTAAAGATGATGAAGAAAAAGCTCAGTTTGAAGCTGAGTTAGCTCAAGTAGCTGAACAAGTAGAAGCTACTCATATGATGGATAGTAGTAATAATCATATAAATCAGATTTCAGTTCATATTGCTACTAATCTTGTATGTGAATTACAGATAAAGTTTCCAGGGTTTAAACCTTACAGTCTAGATGCACTGCTTGATACAGATGTTGATGCCTCTTTAGAAAGGTATCATGCTATACCAGAAGATAAATGGATCCCTGATTTTGTCAAACTTACATTCAATGTTAAAATTCTTATTTCAGAATTCTCTGCTCATATTCCTGTTGTGTTCGGGAATACGGTATTTCATCTTAATGTTATACACCATGAGATGCCTATGTTTGACCTCATGCTTGGATCTGATAATTTGTCATGTTTTTATCCTATTACTATCCAGCAGCATGAAGTAGTATTAGCAGAAAAATATTCTCTGTATAAAAAGGCAAAGTATGAATGTAAAGTCCCTCTTAAAGCTAAAGCTAAAAAGGCTATGTCTACTAACTCGGTCCATCAGAAGATTAACTTTTGTCAAGCAGAAACAGATCCTGTGATTGCAAAGCTTATTAAGGATTGATGTTCCTAAAAACCTTTAGCTTTTCAGCATAGGAAAATTCATGTGTGTAAAATTGATCAAAAGTTTATCACAGATCAGAATGGAAAGCTAGTAGAGCCAAAATTAAAAGCACATCATTCTGGTATGTCTCCATCCCTTAGAGAAGAATGTTTTAAGGAAATACAAGAATTAAAAACCCAAGGTCTGATTCCAAATTCTCACAGTCCATGGGGTTGTGAAGCCTTTTATGTCAATAAAAGGAGTGAACAAGTAAGGGGAAAGAAGAGATTAGTGATTAATTACATTCCCTTGAATAAATATGTAATTCTTGTCTAACATCCTATTCTTTCTAAAGATGAGATCTTGAATAGATTAACTGGGAGTAAAGTTTACAGTAAATTTGATTTGAAGTCAGGTTTCTGGGAGATTCAGGTTCATGAGGCAGATAGAAATAAGACTGCATTCATTACACCTTTTGGTCGGTATGAGTGGAATGTCCTTCCATTTGGATTAAAGACTGCCCCTAGTATCTTCCAGAAAATGATGAATGCAATCTTTGCTCCATATAGTAAATTCATAATTGTATATATTGATGATATTCTTGTGTTCAGCAAAAATCCTGCAGATCATTTAAAACATCTGAATCAATTTTATCAGGTCGTGTTTGACAATGGTTTGGTATTATCAGAAAGAAAAATGGTTACCTTCAAAATAGAAATTTATTTTCTTGGCATAACCATTAAGTCAGGTGAAGTGTCAGTTCAACTACATGTCCTAGAAAATATTCAGAATTTCCCTGATGAGATTACTGATAAAACTATGTTGCAACGATTTCTTGGTTGTGTAAATTATATATCCGAGCATTAATTTCAAATTGCTCAGGATAGATTATTATTAAATAAAATATTGTCAAAACCTCCACCTCCATGGAATCAAGAAATGACTGATGTTGTTAAAAGGATTAAATTGAAATGTTCTGATTTGCCTCCTTTGCAGCTTCCAGGTCAAGGTCGAAAGATTATTGAAACAGATGCTTCTGATCAATATTGGGGAGCAGTGTTGAAAGAAAGATTAGAAGATGGTTCAGAAAAGCCTTGTAGATATGCTTCAGGTAATTTCAAAAATGCTCAGATCAACTATCATTCTACTCAAAAAGAGATACTTGCAGTAATCAAAGCTTTTCAAGCTTTTATGTTCTTTGTGAGATCAGAAAAATTCTTTGTCATATCTGATCTTAAAAAATTTATGAGCATACTTAATTCAACAGATAATTTAAAGAAAAGGTTTGTTAGTAGATTGATACGGTGGGCAACATATCTCTCTGATTTTGATTTTTCAGTTGAACATATTCAAGGGAAAAAAAATTCTTTAGCTGATTTTCTCACTAGAGAATTTTATTTTGATAAAAAGATCATGGTAGTCACTACAGAAGTCTGTGATGAGTTTCATGAACACCTTTGGCATTCTAGGCCTTCTGTTAAAAATCAACTAGAAAATGAGTTGAATAGACTAATAACTCAATCTTATGCAGATGCTGATTATGTAAATTGTCATAATATTGCATGGACATCTCATTATGCAGCCATTGATGATCAACATACTACTCATACTATTCTGTTGACTAAACTAGGCCATAACCTTGAACTGCTTGGTAAGAATAATCCCTTGATCAGAATGCTTTACAGGAAAAGAACCAAGTTTCATTTTACTTGGTCTACTTTTTGGCCTTCTTTTAATTCGGCCACTGAAAATTATTGGAATTCAGGAGATATGAGTGATTATATGTTTGAATTCCTGGATTATGCTATGCCAAGGGTAGCCTCTAATACATATTTTGTCAATGTCACCCCTGACATGATAAGGAATATTTTCATTGCTTTACTGGTCCAGAATAAGCAGTATAATCGACATGCTCAAATTGAAGTTGGTAGACCAGTTACATCACTATGGCGGACAATGATAATTTCTCATAAGGCTCTTTTCCCAACAACTCTTGATGGATGACTGTGCAGGATTCCGTCTACGATGTATATGGATCATCCATAAGATAATGATATGAATCCAGATCCAGATGATGATGATGTTGTTTATTTGCCAGCTGGATCCCATGAGTTTAATGATGATGACTAATCACGGGGTCTGTCTGTGATAGTGAGTGGAGAGCACTATATCTCTCTTTTAAATATTCGTGGACGTCACCACTATCAAAGGCAGTATTATATTGGCCGTGTTGACATTACTTTATGATACTGTAGCTTTTCTTTAGGTTTTCTTTCAGTGAGTCGGTGCGTGATGGGCCCTATAACCCACATGTTAATTGCATCTTGTGTTTCAGCCGTGGATGCCACCACTTTGTTGTAACCGTCGATCTCTCTTCTCAAATAATATATAAAGGAGAGCTCGTATGAGTTATAGGCATCAAAAAATAGGCATCTCTAGTGATAGCTTAGTGTCTTATAGTGCTTCTGTAAGTTAAGTCTTTAAGTTTATGAAGCTAGTCTTGTGTCTTGAAGTCTGAATTTGTAAGCTGTTAAGATTTTATTTGCAATATCAATAAGAAAGTGTGAAGTTTGTGAAGATCCTATGTATAATGTTATTAGAGCCATGCATAAAATTTATTGAGCTATGAATGAAATTTTCTAAGTCATGAATGTCTCCTCTGTTTTAAATAAAGCACTGTCTCATTTGTCTGGTTAACTTGTCTGTCTATTTGGTCTAGTATCACGTTCAGTACTACGCTGAAGATAGGGAAGTGGCGTGGTCCCATCAAGCCGATGGATAGGCATTCGTGGATCCAATTAAGTACCGACAATAAGTAGAACCGTGGAAGCTCTGGATCAACCTGTAGCTAGTTTACCAGGTACCTCTGAGACATGCACTCTTAATGAATTAGGAGATTATGCTGTGAATAGTGAAACCTTAGATATTGAAGAATCTAATCCAAGCCCTGAATGGATATTGCCAAAGCTTAAACCTACTGATGTTTATGTGAAATTAGCCTCTTTTAATCTTCTAGCCAGAACTACGTTTAAAACTGTTGAAAATACTTTACAAATTTAGAACAATGCTCAAGACAAATATTTCTTAGAAATTCTAGATGAGAAAGCTATTGCCACACTTAAAGCCCAGAAAGAATATAAGTTTTTACATATAGGTGCTATCTCCATAGGTATTCATCCTCTTTTTCGTAAAGGTCTTAATGTTAGTTGTCTAGCTTGTTTGTTAGATAATCATCATATGTCTTTTTCTGCTTGTTTGCAAGCCGCTCTTCAAACAGGTTTACATAATGGCCCTGTCTTTACGACAGTCTATCCGAATTATCCTGTTGCTATTCATTCAGAATTAAATCTGAACAAAATATTTAAAATCTTTCTGCAAACCTTTGGTCTTTACATGATTGCTGGATCGTGTCCCTTTGTTGTTTAATATCAAATTCTCTATCGTCTAACCAATACTTTAGCTCCTGCTGTTAAGCATACGCCTACACCTGGCAAAAGCGTGGTGTGTCGAGCTAGTCCTCAAAGTCAAGTCATACAAACTGAAGCTATGGATTGGTCTACTATTCAGTTCCCCAAAAAATGGTTAGTAGATATTGATTTTATCTAGCCAGCCTGAAGATCTATAGCCAGAGCAACCTCTGTACATGAAACAAAAGATAAAGTTGTTATTAGTTTTGAGAATCCATCCAGCACCAACAAAGCCAATTCCTCCTCTCTATCCTTTCATAAGGAGTGTATTCATTCACATAAGATACATGATCCTCAAATTGATTCATTCTATTGTCCAGACTGTAAGTAGATCTTGAAAAAGCAAAGTCATGCTAATATTTGTATGACTTCACGAGACATAGAGTTACAGAAAATCTTTGATAAAAATAAAGAACTCTTGTCTTACAAAAGGAAAGTCTATATGGAATCCTCTTCTAGGTCTGGAGAAGAAGAAGGTCATGTTTGGAAGCCTCCGCAGGATGATGAGTCATATACTGAGAAAGGATTTCCAAAGCCTGTTGATTTTAACCAATATACACCTGATGGTAAAATCCGTGCACAAATGTATTATGTTAAAAATATAGATAGAAGCATAGATCAAACAACATAAGTCAGACTTATGAATTGAAATAATGTTGCTACAAAATGTCTGAATTCTAAGGTGAATAAGATTCAAGAAAGCTTAGATCAGATTTCTGTCATGCTAAAAAGCAGAGATGCTTTTCAGAAAGGTGATGTTGTCAAAGCTTTGAAAATCATTGGTTCAAATGCTGGAGTTTATGCAAATCAGATTACAAAAAAGATTGATAAAGAAGCTTTTAATATTGTACAAAAATAGACAGAGGCAGAAAAGAAATTAGACACAATATTAATTGGTAATGTAGATATTGCTCATAGTCAAGTTGAAATTAGATCTACAATTTCTTCTATTGAAACTTCTTTAGTTTCTGTGTCAGATAATATAGAAGTCTTAATTAAAGAGGTATCTTCTCAGCAAGAACAGTTAGCTCTTTTGCCAAGTTCTCTACCCAATAGTTCCGCTCAAGAAATACAGTCAATAGGATGGTCACCTCCTACTGCTGGAATTATTGGCTGGGATCAGTTAGAGAAGATAGAAAAGGAAGAAAGTTCATCTTCTAGTATTATACAGCCTCTTAGTATGAAAGCCCCTCAGTTAGAAATTCATAAAGCTTTTAGAATTGGTATGGCTAGAATAGATGATCCTGAGAAGTATAGTTATTTCTCAGATGGAGAATCCTCATCAAAACCTCCATTGGATGCACAAATCAGAACTCTTGGTTTGCAACCTTTCTTTTGGAAATTCAATTGTGAATCTCCTTCTAGAAGAAAAGAAATGTGTCAAGCCATGTTGGCATGGGCTAGTGTTTAGATGTTTGGTCTTAAGAGAGATCCTAAAATAGTTGCACAGCAATTAGTTAATGGTTTTATTGAGAATATTAAAGACTGGTGGGATGCTGGTAATCCTACATATAAGGCCAATATTATTAATCATGCTGAACCTGTTCCTTGTTTATGCCAAGCAATATATGTTGAATTTGTGGGTACTATTGATGATGAGAGAGAAACTAATAGATCTAAATTCCTGCATGCTCAGTTGTGTGATATGAGTAGGATAAAAGAATATATGTGTTATATGGAGAATCTCCTCTATGCTTCTCGAGAAATGTTCAATCCTGCTTTCAAGGTCCAATATGTTGAGTCATTTCCTCAGTATTTTTCAGATAAATATAAAGCTACTATGGGAGATCAGTATTCTACTTTTTCTTTTGGTAGGATAAATCAGTATATCAATATAGTGAATCAAAAGCTATGTGATGAAAGACGAACTCATAAAGAAACCATGAGATTCCATAAACATCTTGGTGTAAAGTTTTGTAATTCTATTGATGATAGATTTGGATGTACAGATGTATATCAGTATAGAAAATCCAGAAAGAAAAAGCAATTAGATAAATGTGCTTGTAGTCCTCCAAGGTACAGAAAATCAAAACAAAAGAAATATTGGTTTAAAGAAAGATCAAGAAAACCATTCCAGAAGAATAAAAATTTTAGAAAAAGAAAGTATGGGTATCAAAAGAAGCCTATCAAGTGTTTCCTTTGCCAAGGGAATCACTATGCTAATAAATGCCCACAGAAAATAGATAAATCTAAGAAAGTTGATTTCTTAGAAAGTCATCAAATCAATGAAGATGATTATGTATCTATTACAGAAAAAAGTTTTGAGTTTGAGTCAGACATAGAATATGAATATGAAAATGAATTTGACATTAATATGGTTCAAGAAGAATACAGTTCTGATACAGAATCATTAGATTTTGATTCAGAAATTGGTTTTCAGATTAATATGTAGTCAAGTCAGTTTTTAGATAGTTTAAGATTATCTCAATAGTTACAGTGTTTAAAAGATAGATATGATAGTTTGCCTGTATATATGTTTTCTAAGAAAATGTTTTTAGAACAACAGATTATGCAAACTGAGAAAAAGTATATGAGTCAGCTAGAATAAATAGAAACAGAGTCTGAAAGGAAAAGAAATAGAAACAAATCTATTTGCTAATCCTGCTAATGCTGAGAGAAGACAATGGCGTACAAAACACATTGCTACTCTCCAAATCTTTCTTAAAAAGGATCAAATTGAATTAGAAGCCTTAATGAGAGAAGAAACTGAAGATGATGAAGAAAAAGCTCAGTTTGAAGTTGAGTTAGCTCAAGTAGCTGAACAAGTAGAAGCTACTCATATGATGGATAGTAGTAATAATCATATAAATCAGATTTCGGTTCATATTGCTACTAATCCTGTATGTGAATTACAGATAAAGTTTCCAGGGTTTAAACGTTACAGTCTAGATGCACTGCTTGATACAGATGCTGATGCCTCTCTAGCAAGGTATCATTCTATACTCGAAGATAAATGGATCCCTAATTTTGTCAGACTTACATTCAATGCTAAAACTATTATTTTAGAATTCTCTACTCATATTCCTATTGTGTTCAGGAATACGGTATTTCATCTTAAGGTTATACACCATGAAATGCCTACGTTAGACCTCATTCTTGGATCTGATAATTTGTCATGTTTTTATCCTATTACTATCCAGCAACACGAAGTAGTATTAGCAGAAAAATATTCTCTGTATAAAAAGGCAAAATATGAATGTAAGGTTCCTCATAAAGCCAAAACCAAAAAGGCTATTGATACAAACTGGATCCATCAGAGGATTAACTTTTGTCAAGTAGAAATAGATCCTGTGATTGCAAATCTTATTAAGGATTGCTGTTCTGAAAATCCTTTAGCTTTTCAGCATAGGAAAATTCATGTGTAAAATTGATCTAAAGTTTATTACAGATCAGAATGGAAAGCCAGTAGAGCCAAAATTCAAAGCACATCATTCTGGTATGTCTCGATCCCTTAGAGAATAATATTATAAAGAAATACAAGAATTAAAAGCCCAAGGTCTAATTCGTGATTCTCACAGTCCATGGGGTTGTGAAGCCTTTTATGTCAATAAAAGGAGTGAACAAGTAAGGCGAAAGAAGAGATTAGTGATTAATTACATTCCCTTGAATAAATATGTAATTCCTGTCCAACATCCTATTCCTTCTAAGGATGAGATATTGAATAGATTAATTGGGAGTAAAGTTTACAGTAAATTTGATTTGAAGTCAGGTTTCTTCTAGATTCAGGTTCATGAGGCAGATAGATATAAGACTGCATTCATTACACATTTTGGTCAATATGAATGGAATGTCCTTCCATTTGGATTAAAGACTGCCCCTAGCATCTTCCAAAAAATGATGAATGAAATCTTTGCTCCATATAGTAAATTCATAATTGTATATATTGATGATATTTTTGTGTTCAGCAGAAATCCTGCAGATCATTTAAAACATCTAAATCAATTTTATCAGGTCATGTTTGACAATGGTTTGGTATTATCAGAAAAAAAATGGTTACCTTCAAAATAGAAATTGATTTTCTTGGCATAACCATTAATTCAGGTGAAGTGTCAGTTCAACCACATGTCCTACAAAATATACAAAATTTCCCTGATAAGATTACTGATAAAACTATGTTGCAGCGATTTCTTGGTTGCGTAAATTATATAGCTGGGCATTACTTTCAGATTGCTCACGATAGATTATTGTTAAATAAAAGATTATCAAAATCTCCACCTCCGTGGAATCAAGAAATGACTGATGTTGTTAAAAGGATTAAATTGAAATGTTCTGCTTTGCCTCCTTTGCAGCTTCCAGGTCAAGGTGTAAAGATTATTGAAATAGATGCTTCTGATCAATATTGGGGAGCAGTGTTGAAAGAAAGATTAGAAGATGGTTCAGAAAAGCCTTGCAGATATGCTTCAGGTACTTTCAAAAAGGCTCAAATCAACTATCATTCTACTCACAAAGAAATACTTGCAATAATCAAAGCCATTCAAGCTTTCATGGTCTTTGTGAGATCAAAAAAATTTATTGTCAGATCTGATCTTAAAAATTTTATGAGCATAGTTAATTCAACAGATAATTTAAAGAAAGGGTCTGTTAGCAGATTGATACGGTGGGCAACCTATCTCTCTGATTTTGATTTTTTAGTTGAATATATTCAAGGAAAGAAAAATTCTTTAGTTGATTTTCTCACTAGAGAATTTTATTATGATAAAAAGATCATGGTAGTTACTACAGAAGTCCGTGATGAGTTTCATGATCACCTTTGGCGTTCTAGGCCTTTTCTTCAAAATCAACTGGAAAATGAGTTGAATAGACTAACAACTCAATCTTATGCAGATGCTAATTATGTAAATTGTCATAATATTGCATGGACATCTCATTATGCAACCATTGATGATTAGCATACTACTCATACTATTCTGTTGACTAAACTAGGCCATAACCCTGAACTGCTTGGTAAGAATAATCCCTTGATCAGAATGCTTTATAGGAAAAGAACCAAGTTTCATTTTACTTGGTCTACTTTTTGGCCTTCTTTTAATTTGGCCATTGAAAACTATTGGAATTCAGGCGAAAAGAGTGATTATATGTTTGAATTCCTAGATTATGCTATGCCAAGGGTAGCCTCTAATACATATTTTATCAATGTCGCCCATGACATGATAAGGAATATTTTCATTTCTTTACGTACTCCTTTTGATATAACCTTTGAGTTGCAATTGGTCCAGAATAAATAGTATAATCGACATGCTCAAATTGAAGTTGGTAGACCAGTTGCATCACTATGGCGGACAATGACAATTTCTCATAAGGCTCTTTTCCCAACAACACCTGATGGAAGACTATGTAGAATTCCTTCCACGATGTATATGGACCATCCATCAGATAATGATACGACTCAATATCTAGATGATGATGATGCTGTCTATTCACCAGTTGGATACTATGAGTTTAATGATGATGTCTAATCATGGGGTCTGGCTGTGATAGTGAGTGGAGAGCACTATATCTCTCTTTTAAATATTCATGGACCTCACCACTATCAAAGGCAGTATTCTGTCAGCCGTGTCGACATTACTTTATGTTATTGTAGCTTTGCTTTAGGTTTGCTTTCGGTGAGTCGGTGCATAGTGGGCCCTATAACCCACATGTTAATCGCATCTTGTGTTTCAGCTGCTGATGCCATCGCTTTGTTGTAACCGTCGATCTCTCTTCTCAAATCCTATATAAAGGAGAGCTCATATGAGTTATAGGCATCTTTAGTGATATCTTAGTGTCTTATAGTGCTTCTGTAAGTTAAGTATTTAAGTTTATGAAGCTAGTCTTGTGTCTTGAAGTCTGAATTTGTAAGCTGTTAAGCTTTTGTTTGCAATATCAATAAGAAAGTGTGAAGTTTGTGAAGATCCTGTGTATAATGGTATCAGAGCAACCTTCGCAAACTAAAGAATTTACTTAGAAATTCTAGATGAGAAAGCTATTGCCACACTTAAAGCCCAGAAACAATATAAGTTTTTACATATAGGTGCTATCTCCATAGGTATTCATCCTCTTTTCCGTAAAGGTCTCAATGTTAGTTGTCAAGCTTGTTTGTTAGATAATCATCATATGTCTTTTTCTGCTTGTCTGCAAGCCACTCTTCAAATAGGTTTACATAATGGCCATGTCTTTACGATAGTCTATCCGAATTATCCTGTTGCTATTCATTCATAATTAGTGATTAATTACATTCCCTTGAATAAATATGTAATTCCTGTCCAACATCTTATTCCTTCTAAGGATGAGATCTTGAATAGATTAACTGGGAGTAAAGTTTACAGTAAATTTGACTTGAAGTTAGGTTTCTGGCAGATTCAGGTTCATGAGGCAGATAGATATAAGACTGCATTCATTACACCTTTTGGTCAGTATGAATGGAATGTCCTTCCATTTGGATTAAAGACTGCCCCTAGCATCTTCCAGAAAATGATGAATGAGATCTTTGCTCCATATAGTAAATTCATAATTGTTTACATAGATGATATTTTGGTTTTCAGTAGAAATCCTGTAGATCATTTAAAACATCTAAATCAGTTTTATCAGGTTGTGTTTGACAATGGTTTGGTATTGTCAAAAAAGAAAATGGTTACCTTCAAAACAGAAATTGATTTCCTAGGCATAACCATTAAGTCAGGTGAAGTGTCAGTTCAACCACATGTCCTACAGAATATAAAGAATATCAACAGCGTTTTTGGTTTTGGCTTTATGAGGAACCTTACATTCATATCTTTCTTTTTTATACAAAGAATATTTTTATGCTAATACTACTTCATGCTGATGGATAGTAATAGGATAAAAACATGACAAATTATCAGATCCAAGCATGAGGTCGAACATAGGCATTTCATGGTGTATAACCTTGAGATGAAATACCGTATTCCCGAACACAACAGGAATATGAGCAGAGAATTCTAAAATAACAGTTTTAGCATTGAATGTAAGTCTGACAAAATCAACGATCCATCAGAAGATTAACTTCTGTCAAGCAGAGATAAATCCTATGCTTACAAAGATAATAAAGGATTGTTGCTCTAAAAATCCTTTTGCTTTTCAGCATAGGAAAGTTCATGTTTGTAAAATTGATTTAAAGCTAATTACAGATCAGAATGGAAAGCCAGTAGAGCCAAAATTCAAAGCACATCATTCTGGTATGTCTCCATCCCTTAGAGAAGAATGTTTTAAAGAAATATAGAAATTAAAAGCCCAAGGTCTGATTCATGATTCTCACAGTCCATGGGGTTGTGAAGCCTTTTATGTCAATAAAAGGAGTGAACAAGTAAGGGGAAAGAAGAGATTAGTGATTAATTACATTCCCTTGAATAAGTATGTAATTCCTATACAACATCCTGTTCCTTCTAAGGATGAGATCTTGAATAGATTAACTGGGAGTAAAGTTTATAGTAAATTTGATTTGAAGTCAGGTTTCTGGCAGATTCAGGTTCATGAGGTAGATAGATATAAGACTGCGTTCATTACACCTTTTGGTCAGTATGAATGGAATGTCCTTCCATTTGGATTAAAGACTACCCCTAGCATCTTCCAAAAAATGATGAATGAAATCTTTGCTCCATATAGTAAATTCATAATTGTATATATTGATGATATTCTTGTGTTCAGCAGAAATCCTGCAGATCATTTAAAACATCTAAATCAGTTTTATCAGGTCGTGTTTGACAATGGTTTGGTATTATCAGAAAAAATGGTTACCTTCAAAATAGAAATTGATTTTCTTGGCATAACCATTAAGTCAGGTGAAGTGTAAGTTCAACCACATGTCCTACAAAATATACAGAATTTCCTTGATGAGATTACTGATAAAACTATGTTGCAGCGATTTCTTGGTTGTGTAAATTATATAGCCGGGCATTACTTTCAGATTGCTCAGGATAGATTATTGTTAAATAAAAGATTATCAAAATCTCCACCTCCATGGAATCAAGAAATGACTAATGCTATTAAAAGGATTAAATTGAAATGTTCTGCTTTGCCTCCTTTGCAGCTTTCAGGTCAAGGTCTAAAGATTATTGAAACAGATGCTTCTGATCAATATTGCAGAGCAGTGTTGAAATAAAGATTAGAAGATGGTTCAGAAAAGCCTTGTAGGTATGCTTTAGGTACATTCAAAAAGGCTCAGATCAACTATCATTCTACTCACAAAGAGATACTTGCAGTAATCAAAGCTATTCAAGCTTTTATGTTCTTTGTGAGATCAAAAAAATTCCTTGTCATATCTGATCTTAAAAATTTTATGAGCATACTTAATTCAATAGATAATTTAAAGAAATGGTCTGTTAGTAGATTGATATGGTGGGCAACCTATCTTTCTGACTTTGATTTTTCAGTTGAACATTTTCAAGGAAAGAAAAATTCTTTAGCTGATTTTCTCACTAGAGAATTTTATTCTGATAAAACGATCATGGTAGTCACTACAGAAGTCCATGATGAGTTTCATGAACACCTTTGGCGTTCTAGGCCTTCTATTCAAAATCAACTGGAAAATGAGTTGAATAGAATAACAGCTCAATCTTATGCAGATGTTGATTATGTAAATTGTCATAATATTGCATGGACATCTCATTATGCAGCGATTGATGATCATCATACTACTCATACTATTCTGTTGACTAAACCAGGCCATAACCCTGAACTGCTTGGCAAGAATATTCCCTTGATCAGAATGCTTTACAGGAAAAGAACCAAGTTTCATTTTACTTGGTCTACTTTTTGGCCTTCCTTTAATTCGGACACTGAAAATTATTGGAATTCAGGAGATATGAGTGATTATATGTTTGAATTCTTGGATTATGCTATGCCAAGGGTAGCCTCTAATACATATTTTGTCAATGTCGCCCCTAATATGATAAGGAATATTTTCATTGCTTTACGTATTCCTTTCGATGTAAATTTTTAATTAAACTCTATTCAGAATAAGCAATATAATCGGCATGCTCAAATTGAAGTTGCTAGACTAGTTGCATCACTATGGCAGACAATGACAATTTCTCATAAGGCTCTTTTCCCAACAACTCTTGATGGATGACTGTGCAAGATTCCATCTACGATGTATATGGATCTTCCATCAGATGATGAAATGACTCCAGATCTAGATGATGATGATGATGTTGTCTATTCACCAGCTGGATCCCATGAGTTTAGTGATGATGACTAATCACGGGGTCTGTCCGTGATAGTGAGTGGAGAGCACTATATCTCTCTTTTAAATATTCGTGGACCTCAACACTATCAAAGGCAGTATTCTGTCGGCCGTGTTGACATTACTTTATGTCACTGTAGCTTTGCTTTAGGTTTGCTTTCGGTGAGTCGGTGCGTAGTGGGCCCTATAACCCACATGTTAATCGCATCTTGTGTTTTAGCCGTGGATGCCACCTCTTTGTTGTAACTGTCGATCTCTCTTCTCAAATTCTATATAAAGGAGAGCTCGTATGAGTTATAGGCATCGAAAAATAGGCATCCGGATTTGAATCCTAGTGTATATCTAGAAATAAAGTCTAGAGTTGAAGCTTAGTGTCTGTCTAAGTTTTTAAGTTTGTTAAGCTAGTCTTGTATCTTGAAGTCTGAATTTGTAATTTGTTAAGCTTTTATTTGCAATATTAATAAAAAAGTGCAAAGTTTGTGAAGATCCTGTGCATAATGGTATCAGAGCCATGAGCCATGCATAAAATTTGTTAAGCTATGAATGAAAGTTTCTAAGTCATGAATGTCTCCTCTGTTTTAAATCAAGCACTGTCTCATTTGTCTGGTTAACTTGTCTGTCTATTTGGTCTGGTATCACATTCAGTACTATACTAAAGATAGGGAAGTGGTGTGGTCCCATCAAGCCGATGGATAGGCATTCATGGATTCTATTAAGTACCGACAACAAGCAAAACTATGGAAGCTCTGGATCAGCCTGCAGCTAGTTTACTAGGTACCTCTGAGACATGCACTCTTATTGAATTAGGAGATTATGATGTGAATAGTGAAACTTTAGATATTGAAGAATCTAATCCAAGCCTTGAATGGATATTGCCAAAGCTTAAACCTGCTGATGTTTATGCGAAGTTACCCTCTTTTAATCTTTTAGCCAGAATGACTTTTAAAACTGTTGAAAATACATTACAAATTCAGAACAATGCTCAAGACAAATATTTCTTAGAAATTCTAGATGAGAAAGCTATTGCCACACTTAAAGCCCAGAAACAATATAAGTTTTTACATATAGGTGCTATCTCCATAGGTATTCATCCTCTTTTCCATAAAGGTCTTAATGTTAGTTGTCTAACTTGTCTGTTAGATAATCGTCATATGTCTTTTTCTGCTTGTCTGCAAGCTGCCCTTCAAACAAGTTTACATAATGGCCCTATCTTTATGACAGACTATCCGAATTATCCTATTGTTATTCATTCTAAATTAAATATAAATAAAATATTTAAACTCTTTTTGCAAACCTCTGGTCTTTACATGATTGCTAGATCTTGTCCCTTACCTGTTCAATATCAAATTCTCTATCGTCTAACCAATACTTTAGCTCCTGCTATTAAGCATATGCCTGCGCCTGGCAAAAGCGTGGTTTGTCAAGCTATTCCTCAAAGTCAAGTCATACAAACTGAAGCTGTGGATTGGTCTACTATTTAGTTCCCCAAAAAATGGCTAGTTGATATTGACTTTATCCAGCCAGCCTGAAGATCTATAGCCAGAGCAACCTCTATACATGAAACAAAAGATAAAGCTATTATTAGTTTTGAGAATCCATCCAACACCAACAAAGCCAATTCCTCCTCTCTATCCTTTCCCAAGGAGTGTCTTCATGCACAAAAGATACATGATCCACAGATTGGTTCATTTTATTATCTATACTGTAAGCAGATCTTGAAAAAGCAAAGTCATGCTAATATTTGTATGGCTTCACGAGACATAGAGTTACAGAAACACTTTGCTAAAAATAAAGAACTCTTATCTTACAAAAAGAAAGTCTATATGGAATCCTCTTCTAAGTCTGGAGAAGAAGAAGGTCATGTTTGGAAGACTCCTCAGGATGATGAGTCATATACAGAGAAAGGATTTCCAAAGCTTGCTGATTTTAATCAGTATTCACCTGATGGAAAAACCCATGCACAAATGTATTATGTCAGAAATACAGATAGAAGCATAGATCAAACAACAAAAGTTAGACTTATGAATTGGAATAATGTTGCTACAAAATTTCTTAATTCTAAGGTTAATAAGATTCAAGAAAGCTTAGATCAGATTTCTGTCATGCTCAAAAGCATAGATGCATATCAGAAAGGTGATGTGGTCAAAGCTTTGAAAATCATTGATTCAAATGTTGGAGTTTATGCAAATCAGATTACATCAAAGATTGATAAAGAAGCTTCTAATATTATATAGAAACAAACAGAGGCAGAAAAGAAGTTGGATACAATGTTAATTGGTAATGCAGATATTGCTCATAGTCAAGTTGAAATTAGATCTGAAATTTCTTCTATTGAAACTTCTTTAGTTTCTATGTCAGATAATATAGAAGTCTTAACTAAAGAGGTATCTTCTCAACAAGAACAATTAGCTCTTTTGCCAAGTTCTCTACCTAGTAGTTCTGCTCAAGAAATACAGTCAATAGGATGGTCACCTCCTACTGCTGGAATTATTGGTTGCGATCAGTTAGAGAAGATAGAAAAGGAAGAAAGTTCATCTTCTAGTATTATACAGTCTCTTAGTATGAAAGCCCCTCAGTTAGAAATTCATAAAGATTTTAGAATTGGTATGGCTAGAATAGATGATCTTGAGAAGTATAGTTATTTCTCTAACGAAGAATCCTCATCAAAACCTCCATTGGATGCACAAATAAGAACTCTTGGTTTGCAACCTTTCTTTTGAAAATTCAATTGTGAATCTCCTTCTAGAAGAAAAGAAATGTGTCAAGCCATGTTGGCATGGGCTAGTGTTCAGATGTTTGGTCTTAAAAGAGAACCCAAAATAGTTTCACAATAATTAGTCAATGGTTTTATTGGGAATATTAAAGACTGGTGGGATGCTGGTAATCCTACATATAAGACCAATATTATTAATCATGTTGAACCTATTCCTTGTTTATGCCAAGCAATATATGTTGAATTTGTGGGTACTATTGATGATGAGAGAGAAACTAATAGATCTAAATTCCTGCGTGCTCAGTTGTGTGATATGAGTAGGTTAAAAGAATATATGTGTTATATGGAGAATCTCCTCTATGCTTCTAGAGAAATGTTCAATCCTTCTTTCAAGGTCCGATATGTTGAGTCATTTCCTCAGTATTTTTTAGATAAATATAAATCTGCTATGGGAGATCAGTATTCTACTTTTTCTTTTGGTAGGATAAATTAGTATATCAATAGAGTGAATCAAAAGTTGTGTGACGAAAGAAGAACTCATAAAGAAACCATGAGATTTCATAAACAGCTTGGTGTAAAGTTTTGTAATTCTATTGATGATAGATTTGGATGTACAGATGTATATCAGTATAGAAAATCCAGAAAGAAAAAGCAATTAGATAAATATGCTTGTAGTCCTCCAAGGTACAGAAAATCAAAACAAAACAAATATTGGTTTAAAGAAAGATCAAGAAAACCATTCTAGAAGAAAAAGATTTTTAGAAAAAGAAAGTATGGGTATCAAAAGAAGCCTGTCAAGTGTTTCCTTTGCCAAGGGAATCACTATGCTAATAAATGCCCACAAAAAATAGATAAATCTAAGAAAGTTAATTTCATAGAAAGTCATCAAATCAATGAAGATGATTATGTATATATTATAGAAAACAGTGTTGAGTTTGAGTCAGACATAGAATATGAATCTGAAAATGAATTTGACATTAATATGGTTCAAGAAGAATATAGTTCTAATACAGAATCATCAGATTTTGATTCAAAAATTGGTTTTCAGATTAATATGCAGTCAAGTCAGTTTTCAGATAGTTTAAGTTTGTCTCAGCAGTTACAGTGTTTAAAAGATAGATATGATAGTTTGCTTGTATATATGTTTTCTGAGAAAATGTTTTTAGAATAACAGATTATGCAAACTGAGAAGAAGTATATGAGTTAGCTAGAACAAATACAGCTACAAAAGAATATGCTTCAGCAGCAGTTTGGTAAACAGAGTCTGAAAGGAAAAGAAATAGAAACAAATCTATTTGCTAATCCCGCTAATGTTGAGAGAAGACAATGGCGTGCAAAACACATTGCTACTCTCCAAACCTTTCTTAAAAAGGCTCAAACTGAATTAGAAGCCTTAATAAGAGAAGAAGCTGAAGATGATGAAGAAGAAGCTCAGTTTGAAGTTGAGTTAGCCGAAGTAGCTGAAGAAGTAGAAGCTACTCATATGATGGATAGAAGTAATAATCATATAAATCAGATTTCAGTTCATATTGCTACTAATCCTGTATGTGAATTACAGATAAAGTTTCCAGGGTTTAAACCTTACAGTCTAGATGCACTACTTGATACAGGTGTTGATGCCTCTCTAGCAAGGTATCATGCTATTCCAGAAGATAAATGGATCTCTGATTTTGTTAGACTTACATTCAATACTAAAACTATTATTTTAGAATTCTCTGCTCATATTCCTGTTGTGTTCGGGAATACGGTATTTCATCTCAAGGTTATACATCATGAAATGCCTATGTTTGACCTCATGCTTGGATCTGATAATTTGTCATGTTTTTATCCTATTACTATCCAGCAGCATGAAGTTGTTTTAGCAGATAAATATTCTTTGTATAAAAAAGAAAGATATGAATGTAAGGTTCCTCATAAAGCCAAAACCAAAAAGGCTGTTGATACAAACTAAAGCAAGGCAACAGTAACACAAAGTAATGTTGATACAAATTGGATCCATCAGAAGATTAACTTCTATCAAGCAGAGATAAATTCTGTGCTTACAAAGATAATAAAGGATTGTTGCTCTGAAAATCCTTTAGCTTTTGAGCATAGGAAAGTTCATGTTTGTAAAAATTATTTAAAGCTAATTACAGATCAGAATGGAAAGCCAGTAGAGCCAAAATTCAAAGCACATCATTCTGATATGTCTCCATCCCTTAGAGAAGAATGTTTTAAAGAAATACAAGAATTAAAAGCCCAAGGTCTGATTCGAGATTCTCACAGTCCATGGGGTTGTGAAGCCTTTTATGTAAATAAAAGGAGTGAACAAGTAAGAGGAAAGAAGAGATTAGTAATTAATTATATTCCTCTAAATAAATATGTAATTCCTGTACAACATCCTATTCCTTCTAAGGATGAGATATTGAATAGATTAACTGGGAGTAAAGTTTACAGTAAATTTGATTTGAAGTCAAGTTTTTGGCAGATTCAGGTTCATGAGGCAGATATATATAAGACTGCATTCATTACACCTTTTGGTTAGTATGAGTGGAATGTCCTTCCCTTTGGATTAAAGACTGCCCCTAACATCTTCCAGAAAATGATGAATGAGATCTTTGCTCCATATAGTAAATTCATAATTGTTTACATAGATGATATTCTTGTGTTCAGCAGAAATCCTGTAGATCATTTAAAACATCTAAATCAGTTTTATCAGGTCGTGTTTGACAATGGTTTGGTATTATCAGAAAGAAAAATGGTTACCTTCAAAACAAAAATTGATTTTCTTGGCATAACCATTAAGTTAGGTGAAGTGTCAGTTCAGCCACATGTTTTACAGAATATATAGAATTTCCCGGATGAGATTACTGATAAAACTATATTGCAGTGATTTCTTGGTTGTGTAAATTATATAGCTGGTCATTATTTTCAAATTGCTTAGGATAGATTATTGTTAAATAAAATATTGTCTAAATCTCCACCTCTGTGGAATCAAGAAATGACTGATGCTGTTAAAAGGATCAAATTGAAATGTTCTGCTTTGCCTCCTTTGTAGCTTCCAGGTCAAGGTCTAAATATTATTGAAACAAATGCTTCTAATCAATATTGGGGAGCAGTGTTAAAAGAAAAATTTGAAGATGGTTCAGAAAAGCCTTGTAGGTATGCTTCAGGTACGTTAAAAAAGGCTTAGATCAACTATCATTCTACTCACAAAGAGATACTTGCAGTAATCAAAGCTATTCAAGCTTTTATGTTTTTTGTGAGATCATAAAAATTCCTCATCAGATCTGATCTTAAAAATTTTATGAGCATACTTAATTCA